>PVKA01003065.1:37876-103593 GCA_004027165.1 Ctenomys sociabilis
CTCTCTCTCTCTCTCTCTCTCTCTCTCTCTCTCTCTCTCTCTCTCTCTCTCTGTCTCTCTGCTTTTGCTTTTTTCCACCACTGTGAACCATTGTCCCTTTTACCTTGCCACCTTGCCTTGGAAACAGCCAGTTATGGACCAAAACCTCTGGAAACTATGAACTAAATAAGACTTTCTCTCTTTAACTTTGGGTGTCAGTGATATTGTCTCAGCAATGAGAGAAATATAACTAAAACACAGATCCACCAAACTTTGCCACAGCTGAGACATGGCTTCAGCTATTGTATGGGAGTATATCTACTCTGGTATATAGCAAGGGACACTCCCACTGATGCCTCCAAAAGCAGGCCCACGCACATTTATCAAACTGAAGATCTTGAACCAATACTGTAATTCAGCTCTAAATCCTTTCAGCTATCGTCCATGGAATAGCTCTGCCACCCAAGGACCTAGCAATAGACAAACCTGTCTGCTCCTGAAGGTAGACCTACACCTTGCTTGTACTGATGGAGGCAGATCTATCAACCTCAATCTTGTTGTAGATTATGAAAGTGTCCTGGAATGCTGTTCCAGCCCTTCTAATTCAAGGTCAGATCTGCCAACTCAGGGATCATTTAGTGAACTGGGAGAAATTTTGCCAACAGGTTTATAGGAGATGCACCCAATGGAGATATAGTAACATGCCCACTGTATTCCACTGGCAAAGTTTGAAATGGATCTTCATCTCAGAAGCAGTCTTGCTGGTCAAAAAATGTGCAGGTAGTGTTGTCAACCCAGTTACTAGATGGGATTCACACCTACCCATTTCCCTTATAATGGGCCTACCCTAAAGCCCACTGTAGATCCCATGTAATCCCATTCTAGCTCACTTAAATTTGATCCAACATGCCATACATCATCCCATCAAACACAGATCTTTCCCAAATGGTGATCATGAGATGGAGGGATGGGGAAAGAGAGAGGAAAGGGGAATTTGTAAAAGAATTAAATGTTATGTATATGTGCCAACTCTATACAATTAATGCAAACATATATAAATAAAAAGTGAAAAGAAAACAAAAGATTTTCAACTAACAAAAATCAACATAAAAATATAGGAAAATATTTCTCTTCAAATTCAATATTTTAATATAAATGTAAAAGGGTCACAAATAATCAGCATGACATTTTAAGAGGAAACTAAAACAGCCTTAGTAATCAATTTCAAATAAATGAAGATCTGACTACTATATAGCAAGAATTCTAAAATAGCTATTTAAAGATAAGCTCAATGGAAAGTAAAAGAGCATAGATAACTAAATGAACTCAGACAATAATGTATGAATTAAGTGAGAAGTTTAATAAATAAATAGATACCATAAACAAGAGTCATACAAATCTTGGAGCTAAAGAACACAATGGTACAATTTTTTTAATATTAAGCAATAAATTTTATCTTGCAGAAGAAGAAAAACAAAAGAATTTTGGAAAGTAGACCACTTGAAATTATCCAATTACAGGACAAAGAAAAAATATGGAAATAGTAAAGAAAGTTCAGAGAATCCATAGGATTCCATCAAGTTAAATGAATTATACATTATGTATATCTTAGAAGCATAAAAGAGAAATAGACAGATACATTTTTTAAAGAAATAATGGATAATCTCAAAGATATGAATGTATAGGTACAAGAAGCACAAAGAATTCCAAGGAAAATCAATGCAAATTTTACAGCAGATACAAAGCAAGCAAACATGAATGTCAAAAGCAATGACAGAAATTTTTAAACAACAATGAAAAATCATAGAACACATGCAAATAAAACTCCATGTAAAGCTATTCCCAAATTTCTCAGCAGAAACCTTGCATGTCTAAAGGAGTTGAGAGGATAGATTGAAAGTGCTGAAAGAAAAAAGTTGAATACTATCAACCAAAGCTATATATTGAGGGCCATAGATATAACTCAGTGCCAAAACCCAGTAAAAGAAAAATAACCTATAGATTCATGGCAAAGCTATTCTCCAGAAAGAAATGGGGAGGTATTCTTAGACTTAAAGAAAAACTGATGAGGGATTTTATCAATAATACATCCACTTTTGGAGGACTGATTCCTAACACATTTCAGCCATCTGATCTTCGACAAAGGGGCCAAACACACTTAGTGGAAGAAAAATAGCCTCCTTAACAAATGTGGCTAGAAAAACTGGATCTCCACATACCACAACTAAAACTTAACCCAGGTCTATCACCATGCACTAAGCTAACGTCAAAATGGATTAAAGATCTGAACATTAAGACAGAAACACTGGTCGTTAATTCTTTCAAGTGTTTCCCATGTGAATACATGTTTGTTCATCAACTCTTTGCCTACCCCTATGTCTTCAAGAGTTCCTCCTACTTTCTCTTCCAGGAGATTGATTGTTTCTGTTTTAATGTTTGGATCTTTAATCCATTTTGACTTTAGTTTAGTTCATAGTGACAGATCTGGGTCAAATTTTAGTTTTCAGCATGTAGAGAGCCAGTTTTTTTTAGCACCATTTGTTAAAGAGGCTATCTTTCTTCCAGTGAGAAGTCTGGCCCCTTTGTCAAAGATAAGGTGGCTTAGTGTGTTCGTAGAGGTTTCAGCTTCTTTGAATCTATTCCACTGATCCTCAGATCTATTTCATGGCCAGTACCATGTTGATTTTCATCACAGTAGCCTTGTAGTATAATTTCAAGTCAGAGATTGTAATGCTTCCTGCCTTCTGTTTGTTGGCTAGGATTGGATTTGCTATTCTAGGTCTTTTGTGGTTCCAAATAAATTTTAGGAATGATTTATCTAGGTCTGGGAGGTATGTTGGTGGTAGTTCGATAGGGACTGCATTAAATCTGTACAGCAATTTTGGGAGTATGGTCATCTTCACAATGTTGGTTCTTCCTATCCAGGAGCAGGGAGTATCTTCGCATTTTCTGAAATCTTCTATGATCTCTTTTTTAAGACTACTGTAATTTTGTATCTGCATATTCAAAATAGTCAAGATAGATATACAGTTACATTCTCTTAATTCAATGAATAGAGGGATCTGTTCTAATAGTGTTCATAAATAGAATATCATGTCTGCATCTTGTACAACAATTAACCACTAAGAAAACAATATGCAATGGATTAATTATTGAAACTGTCCTACTAATTTGAGGTGTAACTTTCTCATTGCTACTTGTTTCACAATAAAATTATGGAGAAAGAAAGAAAGAAGAAAGAAAGAAAGAAAGAAAGAAAGAAAGAAAGAAAGAAAGAAAGAAAGAAAGAAAGGAAGGAAGGAAGGAAGGAAGGAAGGAAGGAAGAAAGGAAGGAAGGAAGGAAGAAAGAAAGAAGTACATGGCAACAACACACATAAATTAAGCAATATATGAAATTAAGCAAAATTATTGGAGTTATGTTTATGTTCTCTTGCTTAAAAATTATGGAAAAATTATTTTTATAAACAGGTAGATTATTAAATACTGAGCTTTATTTTAAAATAATAAAAAAGAAGATACACTTACTCTCCAGGAAGAGAAAGTAGGAGGAACTCTTGCAGACATAGGGGTAAGCAAATAGTTCATGAACAAAAATGAAATTGTATGGGTAACACTTGAAAGAATTAACAACTGAAACCAACTCTTATTGAGAAGTGTTTGCACATCAAAAGAAATTACCAACAAAGTGAAAAGACAACCCACAAATTTCCAAAAAAATCTTAACTGATAAACACAGAAAGATCTACTCTCTAGAATTTATAAAGAACTAAAATATATTAGGGCCCTCAAATTTAAAGACCCAGTCCAGAAATGGGCATCCGAGATGAATACACACTTCTCAGAGGACGAAATTAAAGAAGCAAATAAGTATATGAATAAGTGCTTGACATCACTAGCCATCTGTGAAATGAAAATTAAAAGAACACTGAGAAATCATCTCACCCCAGAAAGAATGGCTATCGTAAAGAAATCAACCAACAACACTACTTATGGGAATATAGATTGAAGCAACCATTATGAAAGTCAGTGTAGACACTCCTTAAGAAACTGAGACTAGAAATCCCATTCAAGCCAGCTATCCCCCTGCTGGGAATTTTCCCAGAGGAACTGAAAATGTTGTATTATAGCGGTATGTGTGTACCTATGTTTATAGCAGCACAATTTGTGATAGCCAAATCTTGGAAACAATCAAGATGCCTGTCACATGAGGAATGGTGGCAAAGGATGTAGTATTTTTTTTATAATGGAGTATTAGTCAGCTATAAAGAATTATAAGCTTGAAGCATTTATATTTAATTGGATGCCACTCGAAGATCTACCCATAAGTGAAATAAACCAGACCCACATGTGCAAATATTGTATACTCTCCCTAGTTTAAGAAATCAAAAGAAGAAATAAATATAAAGGTATAATACAACTAAAAGGAAAGCGAGAACTTGAGGATTGGACAACAGGGAGAAAGTAAGGAGAAAAGCTAGGATACAGGACAGGGACAATGCCATACATTGTACACACAAGATGGGCAAGGCAATGATCCCAAGACACATCAGCAGGTTTTTGAAAGTAGAAGTTAATCAGTAGGATACTCAACCTAACTATCTATATATGCTTGTATCTGTGAACCAAGCAAGTGCACTGAAGATAACAATGTGTAACAGAAGGATCACACTGGCATGCCTGTCATTCTGGTCTGCTAAATACATACGTCTTGACATGACATAACAATTATTACCATACTGCCTCACAGGCAAAAGTTTGTTTTGTTTTTTGTTTTTAATGGGTAATAAATTAGAAAAAAAAGACACAAGAAAAAACATATTACAGGATGGTCCTACTACAATGCTGTATATGGTTTGATTTCTAAATTTCTGTGTAAAACTATGTGTCTATTCCTATTTTTTTATTTTTTTCCTCATATAAAGTTCAATACATCAATACTTAATAGAAAATGCCTTTTCCACGTTATGCCTAAGATGTTTGATATTTAGACAGATAGTGAGGGTAAACCGAACTGCATATGTCGTAGGGTAATAATCAGCTTTTCTTCTGGATGGTTAACAACCTAAGTTTGCAGATCAAAAATTGGAGAAATGGAAGGGTTGTAAGGTCAGCCAACATTTTGGCCCTAGCCTTTCAAGGTCAGTGAAGACTCAGGACATATGAGAACCTGTACTGTCACATCATGGAACTCAGTTGTGCCCCAAATGTTCTCATCAGGGAGATTATGGAGTCACAGAGGAATGTGATCGATGATGTATAGTGTGTCTAAGAAGAGTCTCATGGAAAGAAAACTTTCTATCAGGCTTTCACAGAAAGCAAATTGGTCAAGCAATGGCTGTGACTCATCCACGTGGCTGACACTGACAAAGGATCTACAAAGTGCAGTACAGGGTTACAGGACAAATTCAGAGGGAACTTGACTGACCTTATCAGATACAAGAGTTACATTTCTTGCAATATAGGTCTTGCTTTATCTTGGTCTTAACCATCCAACAGAAAAGTATAAAAATGAGGTATATAAAGTAAAGCCATATTGATATGCTGAGCTGTGAAATGCTCTAGTCAACAAATTCTGTGGCTAACCTACTACTATTGTGGACTGCTGGACTGTGTTGGAGTGTTTTGCTGAATTCAAGTGCCTATAATATTTAAATGCCAACAGAATACCCATCTCTGACAGGACTAAACAAAAAAAGGGATACAAAGGAAGAACCACTTTGTATTTGTATATACAGAATAGTTAGGATAGATATACAGCTACTTTTGCTTGATTCTGTAAGAGAGATTTGTAGTAATAGTGTTTGGACAGGATATCCTGTCTGCTTCTTGTACTATGGACAACCAATAAGAAGATAACAATGTAAAATGTATTAATTATTGAAAATGTCCTACTAATCAGCTTTGAAACTGTCTCATTGATATTTGTCTCTCAATAAATAATAATAATAATACATCCACTTTGAAAGAAGTGCAAAAGGGAATTTTGTACAAGTTTAAGTACAAGGATACTAATAACAACATGAAAGCATATGAAATTATAAGTTATAGATGAAAATATGTGTCAATAATGTGTTATTGGAGAATGGACATTCTGAACACTAGTATATAAGATAAAAAATGCAAAAGTACACAAGAAAAAAAATGAGTCAATTTTCATTCGCCAAACCAAATACTTGAAATCAACCAACTCAAAAATTATAGAAGATTAATTTCAGTTCATAGTGTTAACATTATAGTGCATGGACAGTTGCCTTATTGTTTTAGGACCTCTACCAAGGCATAATATGTGGTAGCCAGGAAGCTGAGACATAGAGTAGAAGGGGCCAGAATCCCAATATTCTCTTCAAGGTCACAATCCCAATGAGCTTCCTTCCACAAGGGTCACATGCCAACAGTTTCTACCACCTCCTAATAGCACCACAAGCAGGGCACAAAATCCTTTCATGTGGTTTTTAGGGAAAATTCAACTTCCAAACAATAGAATAACTTATCAATTAATACATAATATAAAAATATGTGGCATAAACCCAAATATGGGAGGAAGAACATAGATGTAGACTTTGTATATAATGGAAATAAACTCTCATGAGCCTATAGTAGACTGTTATTATCATTCAAAAAGCCTTTAATTAAGGGAGTTGGTAAAAAATCAAAATCAAAAACCTAGAATGGATAAACACGAAAATAATGAAAGAAGAATGAAAGCATATCACTACAAAAAATTAACAAGTCACCAATGAAAAGAGTGAAAGAGACAGAAAATAAGAGAAACCTATTAAACACTCTGCATATAACTAAGAAAATGGCAATAGTAAGTCCTTTCTCACTAACAACTGCTTAAATTCAAATTAAATAACCCTCACAATTAAAAGAGGTTAAAGATAAATTCATTATATTAAATTTAAATGAAAAGATCAAACATTCACAATAAAAAGATATGTTACCATAAAAATGTATAAATTCCTCAGAACAACCTACCATGACTGAATCACAAAGACATAGAAATCTAAACAACTGACTGATAGTGAGTTGCACAAACTGAAAACTTTATCAAAAATTCCTACAGAGAAAAGACCAGGGCGAGATTTCTCCAGTTTTGCTTACAAAACATTTGAAGAAGAATTAATACCAATTCACAAACTCTTTAAAAACCTAGTAGAGGGAGCACTTCCAAGTTCATTCTCAGGACTAAGTTACCATCGTAGTGAAGCGAAACAAGGATACTATTTTTTTTAAATTACACTCGACATACCTAAAGAACATAAATGCAAAATTCTCAACAAACTATTCATTAACTATATTAAAAAGATCATTCATCATGAGTAAGTGGGATTTATCTCTGGGATGCAAGAGTAACATTATATACAAACCAATAAATGTGATATACAACATTAAAATGAGAATCATATGATCTCATTGTCTTTTAGGTACACAAAAAGCATTTAACCATATTTAATATCTTTTAAACTCTCTCAGTAAACATGGTAAAAAAGAATGTACATCAATACAATAAAGACCACATATGATAAGTCTATAATTAAAACAATGAATGATAAAAAAAAAACAGACAGTAACATCTCTAATATCAGAAATAAGGCAAGGATACCAAGTGATTTTTTCCACTTTTATTCAACCGCCTACAATTGACAAGATGAATGACTAAAAGCCAACTAAATTTGAGAAGAACAGTTAAATTCTGTATTTGCATAAGTATTCACATATATGCAATTCTAAGTTCTCCACCAAATTTTTATTGCTATAATCAAATTTAATAATATAACATAATACAAAATCAGCATAAAAAACTCAGTTGTATTTTTGTGAACTAAAAACATGACCCAAACAATAAATTGAGAGCAATTCCATTTATAATATCATCAAAAATATATATAAGAATAAGTTTAACCAAGTAGGACAAAGATCTGTACTCTGAAATTTATAATCCTGCAATAAAAGAAATTAAAGATAATGCAAATAAATAAAAAAAGATCATATTTGTGGAACACATGAACTAGTATTCTTAAAATGTCTATCTTACCCAAAAAAAACTAGAGTCAGTGTAAATTCTAACAAAATTATAATGATACTTTTATAGAAAAGGAATAATCATTTCTAAAATTTGCATGAAAACAAAAAGACCACCAAAGGCTACTAGAGTGATCTTAAGAAAAGAAAAACTTAAAGATATCATACTTCCTAATTTCAAATTATTTTACAAACTGATCAACAATAAGATACTGAGAGAAAAATAGACATAGATCAAAGAAACAAAATATAGAATTCAGAAGTAAGCCCACATGCATATTATCAGCTATTTTTTTACAAGAATGTCCAGATTACAGGTTGAAGAAAGGATATTTATCTTTAATAAATTATTCTGGAGAAATGGCTGTCACATGCAAAACAATGAAACTGGACCCTCAATTTTCACCATCCACAAAAATTAACTCACTACTGAATAAAACACTTCAGTGTAAGAGCTGCATCCATAAAATACCTTATGAGAAAATTTATGAGAACTACACCTTGTATATGTACATAGATAAATCTCTTTCCCCACTCCCTCTCCTTTCCTTCTCCTCATCTCAGAAACTCTTTTCTTTTGAATAAGTTTATTTCCTTTTCCCATTATCTACTGTATCCTTCAGATTCCATTTTTTCTCTTTCTGGTTCTCACACTAAGGAGTCAATACAATGTTTGTGCATGCAGGTCTGAGTTATGTCCCTTAAGGATATGATCTCTAGTTGCATCCATTTACCAACAAAAGTCTCAAATTTATCCTGTTTTATAACAGAATAATACTCCATTGTGTAAAAATACCATATCTTCTTTATCCATTCTTCTGTTGATGGGCATCTGGATTGTTTCCAGCACTTGGCTATGACAAGTTGTGCTGCTATAAATATGGGTGCACACTTACCACTGTGGCATGGTGTTTTCAGTTCTTCTGGGAAAATACACAAGAGGGGAATAGCGATGTTGAATGGAAACTCCAATCCTAGCCTTTCAAGGTATCTCCTCACTGATTTCCATGGTAGTCATACCAGTCTAAACCCCCACTATCAGTCAAGAAGGGTTCCTTTTTCCCCACAGTCCTTCCACACTTGTTATTGGAAGACTTGATTTTAGCCATTCTTTCTGGGGTGAGATGGTATCTTAGTGTTATTTTGACTTACATTCCTTGAATGTCCAATGATGTTGAGCATTTCTTCATATATTAACTAGCCATTTATATTTCTTCATCTGAAAAGTGTATATTCATCTAAGATGCCCATTTTTTGACAACCGTACTGTGGATTTCTACTGGTCGATGGAAAGGAGAAGATGATGCTTAATTTGTTTTGTCTTCTTCCTTCAATTGTTTTTCCTTGCTCCTCTCCTAATTTTTTATATATTTCTTTTTTCTTCTTACAATTTTGCATGCATATATTTGCTAATATCAATAACTGGTTGGAAGACAACACTGAATTACAATAAGTACTGTGAAATTCATAATACTTCATTAAGTGAAATTCTGTGTCACTTGTAATTATTGTATCAATACTCTTTTGTGCTGTATAAAATAAAAAAGTTATCACTAAAAATAAAATAATAAAAATGTATGTTGGTATTGGTCTTTGCAATAAATTTCTTTTGAGAGTGTTATGTATGGTTTGTCTCTAGTTTTCTCTCCAAAACTTCATGCATTCATCAGGCGGCTTCTGGAGTTCGTTATTGATTCGTGATCCAATGCTGGATTACAAGTGTGCGTACAGCTACACCCTGGTTCTTGGGTGGGGAATCTTCATCACAATGTAAGGAGGGGAGAGACCCTAACTATCTGCTTGAGCTTCTGCCACTTTCTTTGCCCTTACTGTTTTTCTGTGATGAACAGCTTCTCCATGCCATGTGAAACCTTGCCTTGGGGATGAGTGTGGACTGAAACCTCCATAAACTGTGAGCTAAATAAGCCTTTCCTTCTTTAATCTGTGGTGTTGAGTACTTCATCTCAGCAATGAGAGAAGAGTAACTGAGACTGGGAATTAGAACACCAAAATCACAAACAGCAAAAACGAAAGAAAATCTATCATTAGTATTGGAACTCTATCAAGTTAAAAATGTTCATGTTAAATTAAATAATTAATACAATGAAAGGGCATTCACATAGGATAGGAAAAAATATTAGTAATCATATACCTTTCATACCAAGTTTACACCAAGAATATATAGTAATTCAATTCAGCAGATATTTTTTAAAGTCCGAGTAAAATCCTAATGAAAGACTTTAATAAGAGATTTTTCCAAGGACACATATAAATGAATAATAGTATCGAAAAAGGTACTCACCATCCCTAATCATTATATACATGTAGATTAAATGCTTTCGCACCTCACACCTATGTGAAAGATAAGAGTTGGTTGGGGCTAGGGAGACAGCTCAGTGGAATAAGCACTTCCTTGGCAAGAGCAAGGGCCTGAGTTCAATCCCTTGTTCTTCCAAAAAAAAAGGAAGGAAGAGTTGGTAAAGATGTAGAGTGAACAGTTATAAGAAAAACATATGTAAATTTAAACATTTAAATATTATAATTTCAAACAATATTTTATTATGGAACAATTCTACTGGGTATTTGACCTAAGGAATTGAAATTAATACCATTAAATAATACTCACATGCTCCTCTTCATTGCAGCATTATTCATGGTGGCTAGTAGAGCTAATAAAAACAAATTAAATATCTGTCAATGTATGAATAGGTTAAGAAACTTTCTACACAGATATATATTTATTATTCACAATAGAAATCTTGCCTTCTATGCTTTGATTATAGCCTTCAAAGCTTATTAGTTGTACCCTAATTCAACAATATTAAGTTGTAGGGCCTCTTAATTAATTAAGAGAACATTAATTCGGTTGTGAGGACTGGACCCTCCAGATTACTTTTTTAAAAATATATTCATCTGTTGGTGAACAGATAAGCCACTTTCAAGTTTTATCTATTTTGAGTTGTTATCTATAAACATGGATATGTATGCATCAAAGAAATATACTTTTACTTCCAAGAAGATGTCTAGAATGAGGTTAGCTAGATTGAACAGAATTCTATTTCAGTTTTTTGAAGAATCGCCTTAAAAGTGTGATATGTATACATAATGGAGTACAGTTCTGCCATAAAGAAGGATAAATTTGAATAATTTGTAGGAATAAGGATGCACCTTGAAACTATATTAAGTGTAATAGATCAGACACAAAATTTAAATATCACATGGTTTCTCTTATATGAGAAACTCAACATATAAATAAAGACTAAAATAAAAGATAGAAAACAGAAAATAAGAACCGATTATTTGCAAAAGCAAAAGAGATGTAAGAGGAGGGGTGGAATGAGACTGGAAGTAGATGACAAAAGAATTAAGATGTGTTATATACATATACCAACTCCCCATGATGAGAGTAGTCATTATGGACTGCAAACATGGAAAAGTTGAAATAAAAATTAGAAAAAGAATGCATTAAAGTTCTCATGATTTGTGCCAGCGAGATAGCTTAGAGAACTAAGAGTTTGTTTTGGCAATCTTCAGTTCAATCCCTGGTCCCACATGCCGCACTTGTCCTGCCCCCAGGGCTGGCTGGCCTGGTGACTGAGTCCAGGTATAGTGGTGCATGCCTGTAATCCCAGTGCTGGAGAGGCTGAAAACAGGACTGCAGCTGTGAGTCCAGTCTGTGTAATGAGACCCTATATCAAATACATAAATTAAAAATAAATTAAATAAATAAGTTCTCTTTGTGAATAAATTAGTGATTGGGAAAATTTGTTTGTAATAAAACTGAATTTGGCTATCTCTTGCTTTCTGGCACTCTTCTGCCCTTCTGTTTGGCATAGGAAACTTAACCCTTACCATAACATGCACCTCTTAACTTAGAAATCTCAGCCTCCAAATCTCTAAGAAATAAGTGTTTGTCCTTTAAAAACTTCCCAATTCATGGTATTTTGTTGTAGCAATACTAAATGGACAAAAGCACTACCATTTGCAATAACAGGATGAAAATATAGTTCAAACATCCAAAGTAAAATAAGCCAGGCACATACAGACACATTCTATATGATCTTATTTGCATGGGCAATTCAAGAGTCAAATTTATAGAAGTAGATAATAAAATGGCAGTTGCTAGGAGGGGAAAATTGTGAAAGGAAAAAGTCTTTGTTGAAAATATAAACTTTTGTTCCTAAGATAGAAGATAGAAGAGCTAATGAATTGTTAATAATAACTATAGTTAACAGCAGTGTATTGAATTCCTGTATTTACCTAAAGAGTAGATTGTAAGTGTTCTCATCACTAAACAGCTAATTATGCAAAGTGATGAATGTGTGAATAGCTTGATTGAAGTTATTGTATAATTAACAATATTTACAATGTGTCAAATCATTACAAAATACATCTTAAATATGTATGATTTTTATTTATCAATTAGACACCAAAAAGCTAAAAACAGAATAGCTAAAGGCTGATTTCTCTGAAACTATCATTATTTCAAGTACTAGCAAGAATTCTTTCATTAAATCTCCTTCATAAATTATGGTATTAATTTATAAATAAACTTTCATAGGAAATCCAAATAATTTCTGCGAATGTGTTGGAGGGAGTACTTGGAATTGAACTGGGAACATTTGCACTGCACTATCATGACAGCCTTTTCAAAATTTTGACCCAAGTTCTCATTAAATTTCAGTTAACCAGGCTATTTTCAAGCATCAGATTCTCCTACTTCAGCCTCTCACAGTTCTGGGATTATAGGCATGTAAATGTCTATTTTATCTTAATAACAAAATTTAAGAGTAATTTTTTGTTATTCTATGATGACCAAGGCAATATTTTTTAAAATATTTTTTAAGTTTTATCAAAGGTTTTTATTCATGCAATTAATATACATCCACTATAATCATTATTCATTTTGGTGATCATATTATTCCATCATGACACAATAGAAAATATCTCAAATTGCCACTTTATTTGTTTTAAACAACCTCATTATTCATTGATAGTTTATACCTCTATATTATGATAAAATGCTAAGGTGCATTGTGTTCTATTTCTCCAGCCTATAGTCAAACATGTCTGTAGAGTGTTGGTTTCTGTTATGGTTTGTGTCTAGTTGTCCCCCCAGAGCCTCATGCAGTCATGGAGTGGGGACTTCAGAGTTTGAGATTAACTCATGATCCACTTGGATTATAAATAAAGTTCATTTATAAATTAATAACATAATTTATGAAGGAAATTTAATGAGAGAATTCTTGCTCGTACTTGTAGACTTCCTTAGGAAGGGAAGTGCTTATATCCTGACTCTAACATCAGTCCAAAATGAATTCTGTGTTCTCTTATTTTCACATGGGAGTGTAGTGGCTTCCCTTTGTCCACTTGTATCACTTTTTCAAAGAAACACTTGTGTCAACAGGCTTAGTACTGCTGGGATTATGAGTGTGAGCACTACAACCAGCTTGAGGCAGATAGCAGACAGAGAAACAGACTTCCTCTCTGTTGCCATTGTTGCTGCTACTCCTACATTTTGCTCTTTGCTGCTGCCATGAACTGCTGCCCTGTGCCCTGTGCCAATCTGCCTCAGAGCCATCTGAGTATGGACTGAAACTTCCGGTAACTGAGACAGTTCCCTTCAATGGGGAACAAAGTTTAGAGCCCATAGTCTGTATCTGAGAAATGTTCATTATTATTTGTTTATCATTAATTCCAGGCCTTTATAGGACCCTAAACAGATTAGTGAACAGATTAAGAACTGCATAAAACAAAGTATATCATAAGATAGCTAGGATTCAAATTTTTAATAAATTTTTAATTTTACTTATGTCTACTTACATCTCTTTTTCTGACACTGAAAGTATCTTAATTCCTTGAAATATCAGCATAGTTACTTACTACTATGAGGGTAGGAAGGTCATTGTGCATGTCCCTTTGCAAATCCGTACAGAAACTTGTTCTAACCCAAATTCCTAAGGTATGTTTCTAAAAGACTGATTTGAAAGAGCTAAAACTTTGAGATCAATTTGTAACATGCAAAGAGTGAGACCAATCTTCATTAAAAAGCCCCAACTGTGGAGATGAGAATTTGTACTGGAAACAGGCAGCCATGTTAGCCTCATGCTTGAGGACAAGCTCTACAGCTCAAAGTGTGTCTCTGAAGCCCAGGAGGAAGAATGAAAGGGCTGTGTCCCTGGGATTTCAGATAAGTTTGGGGTGTGGTTCTCTCCAGACCAAGCCCTATGCTCAAATCAGGATACAATTCTGATCCAGGAGCAATGCTGTCTGTGACTTCCCTCGATTTAGCTAGCATTAGCCAAGCTGGCTGTATCTAAATACCATACAGCCATTGCCACACTCGGGGGCCTCAACCTTAAAACTCAAGAACATAGTTTCAAACAAGGGCAGGGCGTTGGAAGAATGTCTTGCTAAGTGATGCATTTAGGTGTGTCCAGGCCAAGTTTGGAGTCTTCCTTAGAGAAGGAAATACTCATATCCTGACTCTAATATTAGTCCAAAGTGAATTTCTTTTTCTCTTATTTTCAGATGGGCAATGTGGTGGTTTTTCCTTTGTCCATTTGCATCACTTTTTCAAATTAACAGTTGAATAAAAAGTAACATACCCAATAATAATAATGGAGTAAAAAAATGAAATCCAAGACTCATTTGTTTATGTCACTTTTCCATCTCCTTGTCATAGGACCCCAGATGTGCCACACACTGTAGATGCTTTAAAACACCAGTACCACAACTTTCATGTGTATCATTCACTTCAAGGGCTTGATTTAAGAGCTATGAAATAATAATTGAGGGAGTTCTAAGTAATCAATTATGTTTCACTGAATCATAAATGTTCTTCTGTATCTATGGAAGATCGAGCAGATATTTCACATGGCAATCTTGGGGGATGTATATTTAAGATGAGCTATTCTGTTAGAGTAAGGCATACATATTTCTTCCCTCCTTGTTTTCCCATGAATAAGATCTATTTCTTTCCAAAGTCTAGGTTGAACTGACATGTATGGTATAGGGTTTTTCTCATACCTTAGAATAAAACCTTTTATTGACAATGTTTTGTATACATATAAAAGTCAAACAGTTTTGGTGCTTTTAATAGTTACATGGCTATATCACATTCTTTAGGAAATTGAGATGCCACTATGTCTGCCACATCTGCTCTTTGCAACAAAGTCTGTGGTGAAGTAAGTCCCTTTCAGATAATCCCTATCCATAGTATGAATGATATACACCAAATGCTATAAAAATAATAACTCAAAACCCCTACATCTTGTACTGTATTCCAATAATGTCTTGATTACTTTTCTTTCATTGCTGAGACAAAATGCCCAACACTCAGAATTAAGGAAGGAAAGGTATTTATAGAGCTCACAGCTTGTGGAAGCCTCAGTCTACAGTGAGCTGATTTCAACGCAGAGTTGCCTTGTGCAGGGACAACATTTCAAGGCAACAGAAGACAACAAATGCAGCAAGAAGAAAAGTGGGGAAGAAACCCTCTTTTCTTCCCTTATGTTGTAAGCAGACTATGTCCCCCATACAGAACACAATTCTCCAAGCCCTCCTCTTGAGGATATTTATAAAGTAAAGATCTTCACTCCCTACTGAGTTTCTTAAACTTCTAAAGTTCTCAAATTGACATAGTGTATCAACCATTAAAAACAGCAACTATACGGAAATTGCTTGTCTTATTCTCTTGTTGGTTCCTTTCAATATACTTAATAAATATATTGTCTTAATAATAATCCAATTAATTGTTTAGAAATACTAGCCTGGAGATATTCTGTATTTTTTTCTCACAAAATGAAAAGGTGATTGTTTATCTCATAGGAGCGCTGACCAAATTAGATATCAATATTCTCTATGACCGAATGATCTAAGATAGATTCTCTAATGATAAGTCTATTATTAGCAATCTTGCTATACACTGTGATGTCTCTGAGTTTTTCTACCCCTACTAAGTGCTGAGAATCATTACCCTTCTATCCAACTGACAACAAAATTTTGGTTTGTCAATATGTGAGTGATATACATGATTTTCTCCACAAGTGCAATATTAATATTCATAAAGTGTACTTTTCTTAGGTATTCATTACCTACAGATTTTTGAAAATTTGGTTGGGCAGCTAATCTGGCAGTATTTCACCAAAAATATGTAATCTGACTGCAAAATTATAAGGAAGAAGCTGGATCCTTCTTCCTTTCACTTTACAGGTAACAAAACAGAGGCTCACAGAGATCAAGTGATTCGGAGCAAGACCAAGCTCTAGATCTGGATTTTAGACTCCCCGCTAGCAAAACTAAGTGTTTCTAACCCCAGTTTGTGCACTTGAAGTGAGCATCACCCACATCTGCTTCTACTGGGTTTTGTGCAATTGAAGCGAATGATTTGTATAAAGCTTCTCACGTATGCGGTGGACTCAGTGTTACTCCCGCAGACTACAGAGCTGTGATTACTTCCCTACACTGACTCTTACGTGTTCTGTATCTAGTGGATAAAATGTCTGTTTTGTGAAATAAAAACTAAAGACATAAACCTGATATCAGTGATTCTTCTTCTTGAGAAATAGCTTTTCATCAAAAATATATATATATATATGTTTCTTCACCTTTACAAATTATCACGGCCTAGCCTAAAACAAACACTGGATAAGTGACTGTAAAATACAAATACTGAAATATAAATAACATAGTGTGTATAATATATCCTTTCCACTGGACTCCAAATCACTAAACATACCAATTTATCACATTTTAGGAGGGTTAGGGAATAAGTTCTAATTGACAGAAGAAAAGCAGTACATATGTTGATTTCCATATGACCCATGAATATGAACGTGTACATTATCTTCAAGGTATTTTACATTTCACTGAGTAGTGAGGGAGGCCCCCAAAGGGCCAAGGCTTTCACACAGTCCTCAGAGATCCTCACACTATGAGGTCTAGGACATACACCTGCTCACATAAGATTCAGAATCAGGTCTCTGTGTTGTCCTGCATAAAAGGCTGCACAAAAGATTAAAGTTATCAGTGACACAACATGAAACTAGATTCCATCATTATGGTCCCTGCTGTTTTTGCAAAGAGAGAGTCTTGTCAAGGGACCTGCGGACAATCACAGGCACAGATACAACACTAACAGAATAAGACCAAAAATCAACAGAATAGATGAAATTTCATTCACTTTCATCATTTATGGACAGGTCACATTATGGAACTTAAAAAGTGACTCATTTACTGGTCATTATCTATAATTTCTACTTTCCAGAGTGGTGGCAAGAATTAAATAACGTACACGGAAATACATGGAAAACATTTGTTTGAACACAAGGCCAGCACCCGAGGTAGATATTCATCCCTGTTATACAAGAAAGATGGAAAAGAAAAACCAAGATCTGAGGATTTCTCAGAAGACTCTGGACTCAGAACTCATCTCCAGCACTACCCTTCATCCAAAGTACTAAATATTTTTCAACCACAAACTTACTGGGCCAAGATCAAGCATTTGATCTTTCAAAAATTATGGAAACATGCTAAGACTCATTAAGAGGAGTCTTTATTCTAAATCTCTGAGCCCAAACACAATTTTTCCTGTCTCCAGGCATCCCAGAACCTGATGTTTCTTTATTGTAGGATATTCTATAACCAAGTTTCAAATGATTTGGAATGATTGAAAGAGATATTTATTTTGTCCAGGTTCACACTGCCAATAAGCTAGGGATATCTGCCTCCCCAGCCGTGCTTTTGCCAACATGACAGACAAACATATTTTATACATAGGCTTCTTTTTGAAGAATGAATAAGTAAATAATCAGCTTTGCTTACAGAAGATATCCAAAGCACATTCAAGATACAAAAGCAGTAATGAACCTTATCTCAAGATTGTGTCAATGAGGAGGAACTATGATAGATCCTTCCAAGGACAAAGTTGAACAAGAACCTTCTAGATCTGCTGGACTATTCTTGGTTTTGCATCAAAAGATGAAACCAGGTGTGTGCTAGCTTCCTTTTGACTTCATACTTTTCTAAACTGGTGCAGCTCAACAGAAAAATTTTAGGGGCCAGATAGATAGCTCGGTGGACTAAAGTGTCTGCTTAGGCAGAGTGTAATGCCCAGATTTCGATCCCCAGCATACTGATCCCCGGCATGCTGTGCCGGCCCCTCCCACAAGGGCACCCTGACACTGCAATTGAGACTGGGCCTGGTGGCACATGCCTGTAATCCCAGTGCTTGAGATGCTGAAAACAGGAGAATCACTATGAGTCAGTTCTATGTAGTGAGACCCTATAGACCCTATACTTAAATCAAAAGAAACAGAAAAAGAAAGAGAGAGAGAAGAAAGAAAGAAAGAAAGAAAGAAAGAAAGAAAGAAAGAAAGAAAGAAAGAAAGAAAGAAAGAAAGAAAGAAAGAACAGAGGGAGGGAAGGAAAGAAGGAAGGAAGGAAGGAAGGAAGGAAGGAAGGAAGGAAGGAAGGAAGGAAGGAAGGAAGGAAGGAAGGAAGGAAAGAAAAATTTTAGGACCTTGAGTAAGTGATTTTACTCAATGTCTTAGCTTTTTCTCATTGCTAGGACAAAATATCTGACATCCAAAGTTAAAGGAGGAGAGATTTATGTAGCTCAGTTTGTAGAGGTTTCTGTCCATAATTAGCAGGATCTAAGGGAGCATGGAACATAGCAAAGAGACAACTGCTCATGGCAACTGAAGACAGCAAAGGCAATACAGATATCAACAGTATCTTTCTTCCTCTTTTATCTTGTTCAGACTACTGGGACATACATCCTTAATCCAGTCCTCACATACTCTAGATTCAGTTACCTCAGAAAAAGTGCTATGGCCACATGAGAATCTGAGGAACACCTTGACATGAACCATGACCCTCAATATGGACATTAACATTCTTGGCTGAAAAATGAGCTAAGAGCAATGGTATCTGACCTCAGAAGATTGCAGGATGTGGATACTTATCTGAGTAGTATGCACAGCCGCAAGGTGGTGTCATGCCCCGGCCAGAATAAAGACACTGAAGTCAGGATGTTTATATTAGGTTCCCAAGTCCAACTCCCCCTAACCAATCCCATCATAATCAATATTTTTCTCTCATTTTTTAAAGCACTATTTTACATACAAAGAAAACAATGTCAAAACAATTACTTAGAATATTGGAAAGGACTACTAGAAATTGGCTCAGCAAAGATATTTGTGTATGGATAGGTAATAGAGAAGGACATTTGGTAGTAATAGAAGCAGGAAAAAAGTGTGATCTTTTTATTTCAATTTTGAATGATATTTTCCATGGGGATTACATTTTTAGATGTTTGTGCCTATTAAACAGTAGACAGCATTAAAAAAAAACTTGATTTCCCCCATCTGTCATACTTTCATCCAGTTATTTGTAAAATATAAGACTTAATAGCAGGTAACAATTGCTTAAGATGGTCTTAGTTGTTCAACAGGAATATTAAAACTAAAAATTAAAGAGTGGGTGTATTTGTTTAGAGTAAAATCACTGTGTGAAATTTTGTAAACAAAATAGATGATAATGATTATTCATTTCTCACATGTAAAATTTATAAATAATCAAATGTAAAAATGCATCTACTTCAAGATGAAAACAACTGGAAAAAATCAAGAACATTCCAGTGAATGAGCAGAATTATTTAATAACTCACTTACTTTACAGAAACTCCTAAGAAATTTGAGCATAATCTATATTAAGGTATTTCTCTATGATATTTCATATTGTCATTTTAATATTTTCATAAACTTAGTTACTTAAAATAGCTCATATTAATTATTTTACAGGAAGTCAGAAATCTGAAATTGGCTTCATTGGAATAAAACCCAGGGTCAGAAGTTGTACACTTCTGCAGACTCGGTGGGAAAATGCTTTTTCTCATTGCTGGTACAGCAATTGTCATTCCCGGGACAGCAATTGTCATTCCCAGATGGTAGATTTTCGCATTATGCCCTTCTTTCTTCAAATCCAGAAATGATGGAATGTGCCCTTCTCATATTAAATAATTTTTATTCTTGCTGGTCTTCCCCTTTCAAGAACATTACTGATTACATCGGACATGTTCCGATAATCCAAGACAGTCTCACTATCTTAAGGTCTTCAGTTTAACCATATCTGCAGCACCTTCTCCCCTTTAGAGTAACATATTTAGAGGCAGCAGGAACTAAAACATAAACAATTCTCTAGGTCCATTAATTTGACAATTACATATTTCTTTGACTTTAAGTGTAGTAGTAGCTAAGAAAATATACTCTGCAGACAAAGTACACAAATTCAAATTTCACTTCCCTCAAGTATCAACTTGCTTAAGTATGATCATAAGCAAGTTATCTAACCACTTGGATCTCCCTGATTCTCTTGCTCTTATAACACATTAATAATTTATATATAACATATAGTTTTAAATATTAAGTGAACTACTAAAGATGAATTAGCTTGAACATGTTAAGTGCCATGTTATTGTTAACTGTTAGAAATAGCTAAAATAGGCTAACTTCTATAACATAAAAACTTCCAAATTTGGATATACATATATATATTTTTTCACTACAAAATGGTCTTTTATTCATATCCCTCTTTTTTGTTTTGTTTTGTCAGACATGGATGTTCTACTGCAGTTAGAGCAGCTGTATTTGGAGAAATTTTTAAAGGACCTTTTCATACTTGAAACCAGTCTAAAGATTGTAGATACTTGAATTCAGCAAAATAACCCAATATAGTCCAATACTACATACTAGTAGTGAGTTCTCAGTAGAACTGGCAATTGTCCAAAGTTGTTGATTTGAGCCTTTTACAGCTCAGCATATTAATATAGCTTTACTTTTTATACCTTGTATTTATACTTTTCTGCTGGATGGTTAAGACCAAGATAAAGCAAGACCTATATAACTAAAAATGTAACCTTTGTTACAAGGTCCATCAAATCCCCTCAGGATTTACCCAGAAACCATATACACCAGTTTGTAAATCTTTTATCGGGGTCAGCCACGTGGATGAATCATGCCTTTGCCTGACCAATTTGCTTTCTGTGAAAGCCTGAGAGAATGGTTTCTCTCCATGTGACTCTCCTTAGGCACACTCTACATCATTGATCACTTTCCTCTGTGGCCCCATAATCTCCTTGATAGAAAATTTGGGACATCACTGAGTTACAAGATGTCACAGGCACAGATTCTCTTATGTCCTGAGTCTTCACTGACCTTAAAGGGTTAAGGCCAGATTATTGGCTATCCTTGTAGCCCTTCTATTTCTCTAATTCATGGTCTGTAAACATTAGTTTTTAAACATCCAGAAGAGAAACTCAATATTATTAACCTGTAACAGAAACAGTTAAGCTTATCACTATCTGTCTGAATATCAAATGCCTTAGACATAACGTGGAACTGCTATTTTCCAACAACCATGCATATTCTAAAATTTAAATCCCTATAAAATGTGAAAAAATTACACATTTTTACACAGAAATTTAAAAATCACAGCTAATTTCTCTTAGTTCAATGAGAAGAAAGGCTTTTACTAATATTGCTTACACAAGGTATCATGTCTACTTCTTGTCCTCTAAGTAACTACCATGAAGATAACAATATGCCATGTATTAATTATTCTAACTGTGCTACTAACCTGTTTTGAAACTGTTTCATTGCAATTTACCTTTTTTCTCATTAAAATGAATAAAAGAAAAAGGAGAATGAAAAGAAAAAGAAATCAAGGCATTAAAATATGAATACTTAATCAGAAATACAAAAATCAGAAAAATTTTAAATATATAATATTATTGGATTTTATATACTGGACAGATTTATCATGCCAAAAGGGTTGAGAAATCGTAGTCACAATAGATTAAAGACTGTGCTTGTTTTGGTGGGAGGATAAGCAGTGTAAGACAGCAATGGATAGAAAAACACTACCACTGATGGGTTGATATGCAAAGCACTAAAATCCTGTCAGATAGCTCAGTAAGATAAGTGTATATGTGGCAAATGCAGGGTTCTGAGTTAAATTCCTGGTACTGCCAAAAAAAATCCTGCCTTTGAAAAAAAAATCTCCCAAATTTGGACGGCTTAATGTAATGTACTTATTTCTTGTTATGAAATGTTAAGTATTAAAACAAATCTTTAGGCCATGAAGTTATCATCATTTCTACCCTACCTTAGGAACCTATAATCATTAACAGTAATATAAGTACAAGAAATGGAACAATTCAAAGAAGGCTTCTACAGATTATATATTCAAGTTATGTGCATTGAATTCCTTCTGGCCACTGCAATGTAGGATGAGGAATATGATCTACACAAATAAAGAAAACCTGAAGTAGTGGTTTGAATTTGGCAGCTTCTGACAAAGGGAGTCAGAAGGTAAGCATGGGGAGTGGAGCTCCTGAAGAAAGTCTTCTAGAGGAGAAATGAGACTGTATTGGGATATTTGAATAGTCTTTTCTATGTTACTTTGTGCAAGTTGGCAGCTGGAATTGTGGACATAACAGCAACTGTTATATGAATATAGCTATATAACTGCTGAATGAAAATGGCCACTGTGGAGATGGCCAGTACAAAAGTTTAGGCACCATCCTCTAGAAGTTCCATGTACTCAGAGATGGAGATTTTGGTAGTGATTGGATCATGGCATATTGTATGCATCAGTAGACTAATCCATTGTTCAGTTCATGGCTAAGCATGCAATTGAGGTGATAGAGTCTGGAGGGATGTGATGGTGGCTGTGGTCTTGATATGAATTCTTATTCCCAGCTCTTATATTCTATCTCTGATTTCTGGATACCTTGAACCAAGCACCTTTCCTCTGCTATGATGTTTCTGCCTTGGAGTCTGCTGACCAGGGACTAACCCTCTATAAGTCAAGTCAAACTTATCATTTAAGTTACAGGTGTTTGGTACTGTGTTCCAGAAAAGAAAAAGCTAACCAAGCAAGAAAATAAGTGAATCTTGCACTTTAATGCCCATAACCAATATATAGTGGCCTTCTTTGTTTTGTATGATCAGTCTTGGTTTGAAGATGAGACTGTCTGAGAATAGAATTGCTACTCTTGCTTTTTACTGAGGTACTGGGGCATGTATTATTGTTTTCCATCCTTTGACTTTAAGCCTATGAATGTCTTTTTGAGTTAAGTATGTTTCTTGTGTACAGCATATTGTTAAATTTTGTTTCCTAATCCACTGTGTCAGTCTGTTTCTCTTAATTGGTGAATTGAGTCCATTTACATTGATGGTTATAATTAAGCAAAAACTTAATTATGTAAAAATATAATTACTGAAAGCCAAATGGTTCTGCTAAATTTTCCGGACTAAATTTTGAGATATATTCACAGATTTTTAGTTTTGAAAACATCAGCAAAAGAGTAGCATTATTAAAATAATTACTAAGTATTATAAAACAAACTATCTAGTATCTAGTATTAGCAAATAAAAATATCTGCATTATCAAAAAAATAAAATAAGTGAATCTTGATTTAAAGGTAGATATCCAGTAAATACCTTGAATATATATATATTTTTTTAAATATATGCACTCAATATACATTCAAAACTATAGAAAAGAAAAAACAACCAATTAAAAATTGGGCAAAAAATTTGAATGGATACTTACATATACTTATCACAATATCAAATAAACACTAATAGATATTCATTGACCATTAGAAAGATGTGAATTAATACTTCCATTAGATAACAATCTAAAGTTATTTGAAAAGCTAAACATAACATATATTAGGGGGAAATAAAAAGGAAATATAATTTTAATACTGCTTGTGGGAATGTAAAATGACTTACATAGTTTACATAATTTTTAGATTATTTCTTTTGTTTTTCTGTTTGTTTGTTTTAGTCTTTCTGGGGTAGGGTCTCACTAAGCAGTTCAGGCTGGCCTTGAGCTTATTTTATAGTCCAGGCTGATCTTGAACTACAAATTCCTCTGCCTCAGCCTCCTCAGTGCTAGGATAATAGGGTGGGTCACCATGGTCATCTAGACTGTTTCTTAAAAAGGGAAGTACGCACCTACTTCATGATCAGGGAAGTGCTGAAATTTCTATCAGAAATAATCTCTATTAAGTGTTTAGTGCTGAGCAGATTATAATATGAGGGGATAAGGGAGAAGAAAAGTTGTAAGGAAACCATTTTTTTGAAGGAATTTTATTGTGAAATGAAAGATGGGAAATTGTGGTTGGAGGCCTCCTTTTTTATTTTCTTTAATTTGGTACAAACGTGAGCATATTTGTAAACTGAAGGAAATTAACCCTGCAGGGGAAGAAATGAGAAACAAAGACAAGGATAATGAACAAGCATGTGCCAGGGAGTAATTGAGAAACATAAAGACTCAGTACCTACATTCCCCTTCTTGTTGAACTTCTATGAGGAATAGGAGACAGAGGGATCCAATGCTATGATAGTGGAGGGCCTGAAAACAATGCAATGTGATTGTGCCAGACAGTACCCCAAATGGCATAATTTTGAGTTTTTATGTCACTTGGCATTGCCAACAGTAATTATGAAAATTAGCCAATAGCCCAATTAACATTCTGCCTGAATCAAGTGCAACTTGTGTTTCCATTTGATAACCTGACACATTTCACTGTACAACAGACAACAGAGAAGATCACAATTCTAATTAGGATCCTCTTTCATTTATAAACTAACTCAAAAGAATTTAAGGTGATTAATATTTTTAAACATTAGCCTGGTCATTTCACTTCTCCCTCAGATCAAGATTAACTGCTAAACAATTATAGTAAGCAATGAAAGTGAGCTACTGGACCTTGATCCCAAACCAGTCACAAGAAATCTGTAAGAGGAGCACAGCCAGGGCTTCTCTGTGTCTAAAATAGAAATAAACTCCAGGCATTTGTTAAGGGATATGGAAAATCAGACATCAATTTGGCTGATTTGAAACAAGGTAGAAATGTTTATGTGTACTGCAAGGCATTAACCTAATATTAACAACAATGCTTATGAATCATAATTAGCAACAAATCAATGATCATTCCTTTTCACAGGAAAAACTATGACTTCATATATAAGGTGACAAAAGAGCACCAGAAAACTAATGTATTCATGCACCCTAGACACCAGACTTAAGGCTGCAAGCTCGGGAAAAGCCACAATAATGGAGAAGAAATACAAATAACTTTGCAGGCTCAAATTGCAAATTTTCAAGGCATGAAAACACCAGGGTCATGTTCTGTGCTCCCCTGTACTTTCTCCTTTGCTCTTCACACCCCATCAAAGATTGATTTTTCTGATATTACCAGTCACAATTAACTATATTATTACTTTTTTTTTTTTGCTATTTGTCTCCCACCATGTAAGTGCACATTGCACAAGGAGAGAAGATTTTGCTGACTGGCATGTAATATCATCAGTCTGGTAACATCTTTGGCACATGGGAGGACAAATTAAATGAAGAACTTGGTGAATCCATAAATCGGCTTGTGTTTTCATCTGTGATCCTTTCAGTGATCTGCAGGGATCCTTCTGTTCCAGCCATACCCAAATATCTCCTCTTCTGTAGATCTCCCTCCTGCTTTACATCCCTGAGTCTTTCACACCCTTTAGTTTTTTTATTTTGTTTCTCCCCTTACAGTATCCTCATCACACACACACAAACACATACATACACACACACACACATACACACACACACTCATGTATTCCAAAGACAACTTTCAAATATAAGTGCATCACTTAAATAGTTTTGTCCTAGTGAAGAAATCCCTCCACATCCTCATTCAATCGATCTTTACTAATCTAACTGGTATTTATAGAAGGGTTTCTGTGTACCTGTTACTGTAACAAACACAGCAGCAAAACTCTGCAAGCAAACACAAATGGATCCTATACATGTGGAGTGTGCAACATCACCACAACTGTGCCTTTCTCCTCTCTCCTACAGCATCTGGCAATCTACAATGCAATTATAGTTTACATCTGTCTTCCCAACTAGACTCTGAAGTCCTGCCAGGCAACACCATTTCCTATTTATCTCCATTACCCCAGAATCTACCATAGTGTTTGTTCCTTGATAAATGATTGAGTGAGAGAAACAACTTAATGACCAACGGATATGAGAGAGATTGTTTCCACCCATCATGTTGACAACACACTTCTTTTCCCTGCTGGCACTTCAGGTTTCTGTGTTGTTTTCATAACTGCTGCTTTTACTTGTGATCTTTTTTCACTATTTTCCCCTTTCTACCCACAGCACTGTGCTGGGTACTACACTAGATACTACAGTGTCTTATTGATTCTCATAGCAATACTCCTCCCAAAGCTATGCCTGTCCTTATTTTGAACAATATGTTTCTTCTCCTGTTCCTATTCTCTTCCTTTTGTAAATGTCTTAGGTTCACCGGCTTATGTAAGCCATCCTTGGTGGAAAAAAAAATGCCTGAAGTTTTGATATTTTCCACAGAGATCCAAAACACTGTTTTTTCTCCCTCTCCTGCTATGTTGCTAAATTTGCTTTGACCATAAATTGTCCTATACAGATCTCGGCAATGTAACAAGTTTAGGCTGTATTGATTTCCTTGACAAGTGACAAATAAAATGTCATGATGAGCTGTTCCTGTAAAAACCAAAAAGAGTTACAACTTAGGACAGCTCTCACTGATCCCAGTCCCACCTGGAGATTAACAGGACATGCTCTCCTGAAGAAAAACTAAAAACAGTTCTCTTCCTTCAGCCTGAGACTGACAGGCATTTGGACATTTGGTTTATATTCCAGCAAGTGCGGTGGTTTCTGTATATTATAGCTCATGATGCTTATCTTGTACAGAACAAAAAATTAATAATTAGGTTGTAAAAACGACCTTGCTATACTCTGGCCTCATCTGTAATGTAGTATATAAAATGGAACCCTAGAAATGTCTGGAAAATATTCCTAGTATCTACAGGTTTTCAAGCCATACCAACATTGTTAGATTCTCAATATCTTCATTTGCTAGCTTTGTGATTTTCAGAAAGCTATTCAATCTTTGTGAATGCATTTTGCCTTAATCAGGAAATACTATCACACTCAAAGGCTTGTCAGGAAATTAGGTAAAATATTATTCACCTTAGCTTTATCTTTTGTCCTTTGCATAAATATAGAATCTTAAACTAGAGCAAAATAAGACATCACCAATGTCAAACTTCCAAGCACTGAAGGAAATATTCATGATAGGTAATCTGTCAGGGTTGAACCAGCCCAAGGGACTGAAAGCTTGCTACTTTTAAAGGCAACTGATATTGAATGAAGGAATGAACAAAAGACTGAAAACATAGTATTCCATGTTTTGTTTGATCGCCTGTTTCCTTGACTGTACATTGTTATTTTTGATGACACAATTCTGATTTTGCAACATTAGCTTTCTGGATTCTTTTAAGCACACATTTTACTAAAATTTACCTATCCCTTGACTTGGAGTGTGTATATGCATTTTATATATAATTATAAAATGGATGGATCATCCCAATGTGAACATCCTTTTCAGCACCATAGATAAAGTTCTATATCACTGGAAGCAAATGGACGTTATGTTTCATAAAACAAGAAGCTGACCATCAATCAAGAAAAAAATGTGTAGACAACAGGTCTCAGCACAGAGTAGATACCAGTGGTGCTAACCAGTGATTTAAGAAAAGTGAGAAATTCCATTATCTATGATGTAACCTATGCATCATAATCTGGCTCTTTGGGGCTGATAATAAATAGTATAAGTATATGATAATAAATAGTATAAGATAAGTAGTATAAGATTCCTTTTTTATTAATTTTATTGAGCAACAAATAGCAATGGAACAGTTTCAAAACCAATTGGTAAGACAGTTTTAATAATGAATACATTGCATACTGTTATCTTTGTAGTGGCTATTCATAGTACAAGATGCAAAATTCATAAGGACTCTTTTGGCTGGCTCAGGATGCCTTAAGGGCAGGTCTGGTAAGAAGATCTGGGGATCAAACCACAGTATACGGAGCCTGACTAACTTCTCTTAAACAGGCACTTAAGCAACTGAGCTAATGGGAAGGCCCCCAAGAGTCTTAAAATTCAGAGATTTTCTTCTTTCAAATCTGATTCTAATTTTCTGGGTTTTTTTCATTGTTAATGATAAAAATCTCAATTCTATGGGAAAATAAGGCTACTAACCAGAAAATATACTCAGTAAAATTCATCAGCTGTGTATTAGTGTTTCAATCTGATCTAGCCCACAGGTGCATACTTTGGGGAGCAAAATAATCAGCCCTTGTCTTTAAGGAACTCACTTTCATGAGATAGACAACAAAACAATATAATAATTGTTATATCATTATAACATAATGATGTTTTATTGCTCTAGTAAATTATCATGAAGATGTTATTATAGTTTCAAACAGGACATATTGATCTCTGAAGTGATCAGAATCCTAAAAAAAAGCTGTCAGCAGGGCCACAGTTCCTACTGAAGCTCTATAAGGAGAAGCTTAGAGAAGCTTCTCTAAGCCTTCACTGGATTCCAGTTCCCCAGTTCTATGGACACACTGTGTCTGTCTCTGTCATCAGATTGCTTTCTCTTACTGAGATACAGTACTCTTCATTGTGTTCCTTCAAGAACACTGGTTATTAGAGTTGGAAACATACATTCAGAATGATTTTTAACTCAGTTACATCTTCTAGACATTTTGAAACTTGAATGTGCATTCATATATTTTGGGGGGCCATTAGTTAAGTTACTAAAACAAACCATAATGCTCAATGGAAGATCAGAAATTAAGGTTCCAGATGATGCAATACCTTGTCCAAGATTACTAACATGGAGACTGGCATAAGTGGAACTCATATCCTGAATTTGCTCAAAGTACTTGCTCTTTTTAATCTTTATTCTATAATGAGATTATAATACAGTATCACAAGAGGCCCTAAATGACTGTCAAAATTTACTCAGGTCAAATAAGGCAGCATTATGAAAAGATTTTTGAAAGATAATCCCAAAGACAGGTAAGGAATAAAAATATTCCCTTTCCAAAAGAGAGAAATAGGTGCAATAGAAAGAAATTGGATAAAATTAGTACTAAAACCCAGTGGGGCAAACATTAAACCCTGATTTAGCTCCATGTCCAGTCCCTGGAAAAGTTGCTGTGATATAAGAACTCTAAAGGGCTCTGGGTGGCCCTCGTAACCTCCTTCTTGAGGTGGCTCCACTCACCAGCTGCTGTGGCTTGTCACCCCAAAATCCATGCAATCATAGGTGCTGGGATCAAGGATGTGAAGCTGGGATTGATGCATGGTGCAATGCTGAGATTAAAGGTGTGAGCCTGAATAAAATATAAGGGACAGACTGAAGCCTGGGCTTCTTGCTTGTTGTTCACTGTCCATTGCCTTATGCCTTCCAGCTCTGTGGTACCCTCCTGCCATGCCACCCTATCTTAGAGCCAGTCACCTGCAAGCTGAAACCTTTATGAACTATGAAATAAACCTCTGTTCCTTCAACTTCAGGTGTCAGATATTTTGTCCAATGAATGAGAAAAGTAACCTAGATATCACTTGAGGCTTTTCTCAGTCAACATGCTGCATCTATGGTGCTTCCAACTTCACAAAGACTCCATTATACCTTTGGCTTCTCTCTCATAACTTCTCACACTGCCGCCTCAGAGACATCTAGCCTGGCCTCAGAGGACTTCTTCTGAAATCTGAGTGCATTTCTCAATGACCACACAACTCTTGCACTACACTCATTTGCAAAAATAGCATCATATGAATGATTCCAACCCCTACTGCCAGCTCAAGTGGTAGCCAGGTACCACTGGATCATGGATGTAGCTATTGCCTCCAGCTCAAACACTGGCCAGAGACCCTCTAAGTGTCTAGAAAACTAAAGTCTTTGAAACAGTTTCCTACTGTCCAAGAAAACTGAGCTCCATAGAATTCTGCTATGGGGGGGGGGAAGAGATGATTTTTCTGATTCCTGAGATGCCCTCAAATCACCTTTTCTATTGACCTGATGTAAAATATTTGGTTTCTTTTTCTATTGCACCTATATCCCAGGTCATCTGTCATCCAAGTATCAAACAAGCCTGACCCTTCTTACCTGCTGAGATCAGAGAAGATCATGTGCATTCAGGATGGTACTGCCACAGACAAATTTTCTGACAGCATAATTAACACTCAGGATATCTAATCTAAAGAATAATGGCATCTTTGTTCCCAGTTGAAATCTTCTGAGTACCACCTTTACAGAATGCATTTCAATCAGTGTTCTGGTTTTCTGAAAGTTAAACAGAATTTTCTACCATATTAGCTTACAACATTCTAGGGCTTCTCTAACTTATCTCACTAAGCTTTTCTAAACGTTCCATGACATTACTTTCAAAGGGTTCTGAACCACATGTTTAGTTACAATCAAAACAACAACCTTCTTCCTATTACCAATTTATATCTCACTTTCCCAACACAGGGATAAAAGACCCAAAACCCACAACTTAAAGGATAGGTATATTTTGCTTATGGTCTCACACCATGGTCTGCCAACTCTGAAGCAGAAACAGCATGGCCTAAGGGATGGCCGACAAGAAGTGGCTCAAACATGGTAGCAAAGAAGCCATGAGCAGAAAGGAACTAGGGAGAGAGGGAGTACACCCACGTTACCTCGGGGGCTCGTTTGCTCTAACCAGCCCTGCACTATACTTGCATGAAAACAGTGAATTACCCCACAGATACGTTTAGTAATGGCATGATCCAGTCACCTCCCAAGTTCCACGACTGAACACATGAGGCTTTCCTGGGAAATTCTCAATTGAAACCATAACACTATCTGAGCAGGTAAATCAATTCAATTGTTTCCAGTCTCAGAGAAGAAATCTGGGTACTGGCCCTTTTGTCCTCTGAAATGACTGGTTTGCTTCTGCTAGTTATCTCACAACAGAAGGCTTTTTATGTGTAGACACAGAGGTCTCCAAAGCTAAAATAACTAATGAAATTGGATACAATGATTAGTCACAATGCATCATATATTAAGGGGCTCTAATCTTCAAACTCCCTGAGAAGAACCTGGAGAAAGTGAATCATAGCTAATAAAGGTTGGAAGGGCATTTACATTTGCTGAAGATACTTGTCCAGTCTCTGCCCCTTATTCTTTTCTGGCTGTGATAGGAGAAAATGCATGACTACTCACCCCTGACAGCAACCTCAACTGGTGTACCAGGAGCTCAAAGGTGAAAGGCAGGGTAGAAATTGCAAATAAAAATCTAAACGAAGGCCCACTCTGGCACACATTCTCATTTTCTTGTCCCATGAATCAATCTGTGTTTCCCTTATTGTGTTTTCTTAGAAGTTATGAGCAAGAGAAAACTGACCTTCTGTTGGTGCAAAATAAATTAATATCTGAGAACAAAAACCAAGACACAGTCTCAAGTGAATCTTAGAAGTCTTTACAATAAAGAAAAATGTTAATTATGACTAACACTTGTAAAACATATTATAAAGCACTTTCATATACATAATTCCATTTTATATTTACAGAATTAATGAAACAATACATAAAACATGCTTAGAATTATGCTTGAAACAAAGCAGGTGTGCAATAAATATCATTTTCCTTCTCATTTACCACTGTACTATCTCTGCTGTCACCATCTCAGCCTGCCTCTGGGCTGTCACTTCCCATTACTCTCTGCAGTGAAAACTGGGGCAATATTATTCTCGTCCTTACCCTTCTCACAAACAGAATCCTACCAAATCCCTTTAAAATGAACCTGCAGGAGTGCAGGATGACAGTTTTTGTAAATCATTTTAATGGGAAAAAATTATTTCTCTACTCAACATAAATATAGCCAGTGTCTGTTAAACTAAAACAGTCAAATGCCAGTAGTCTGTTTCAGCTGTCCTAACAACCAAATTACATCAGAACACAGTCAGTGAAATGATTGCCACATGATCAGTTATGCAGATAATCAGAAATATTTCCATAATTATGCTCTTGCGGCTCCCTTGATATAGTACAGCTCCCAGGATGGCCCTTTAAATCCTGGAAAATCATTGATAAACTAATAATTCATCCTGTGGCATTAATCCTAGTAAATGTGAAATACTCTTCTTTGCATCTTTCTTACACACACACAAGCACACATACAGAAAGAGAGAGAGAGAGAGAGAGAGAGAGAGAGAGATTTATGTGCACTAATTTATAAATAAACCTCTACTGTGTGAGACTTCTGGTTCCTATTCTCTATTATTACATACAAAAGCAAATACATTAGGCCCTTTCCTTGTCTATCAATATTAAGTTCATCCTTCAATGTCACTTCCATGTCCCCTGCAATCAGAATTAACCACTCGTCTTGGCTTTCACAGCTGGATACAGGAATGACAATTACCATTCTACCATGTGTAATACCTAGCTGTTTATATGCTGGACCCCTCCTCAAGTTGAGAGCAGGATGACATCTTTATCTTTGTATTCTCCCCAAGGCCTACTATAGTAACTGGCACATGCTAGATGTTCAGTTGATGTTTGTGGAATTTAAAATACAGAGCAGAAACACTCATTTCTTAAAATGCTCTTTTGACCTATCATTAAAGCATTCCTCCTTCAAACACATGCAAATTTCATGTAAAGACTGCATTTTATGCTCACCAGTGTGTATTCAACAGGCACTATGGTAAAGGAATCTTTCCTGATACTGTGTCAGTGACAAAGGCCATGCATTACACTCAGAGACACTACAAGAACTTTATACACTATACTTAGCATGAGAATCAAAATGGTCAGTCTCTTCAAAGAAGGAACCCAGGGACCCTGGACTGATATGTGACAATTAGGTCTGCCAGTCAGAGACCATTCTGTTTGAGGAATTTAAATGTGACTTAGAGATCACTTACTAGAGCTGGGGGACCTAGAACCTACCCCAGTATTTCATTACTCCAAAACATTGACTACTAATAATCTAGGAATCATATAAATAGTAGTAGTATTAAAAAACAATCCCTCTTACTTCAGGATTTCAGTCAAGATAGACTATATCTGATTTTTAGGAAACAGTACGATGCAATAGTAAAAACATAATTCTTGTATCCAGGAGGTTTTGGCTCAAATACCAGATTTTCCAATTGACAATTTAGAATCATCCACAAGTTAATGAAATTCTCTGAACTGCATTTTTGTTATCTATAAAGTTGGAATGCCAAGATCTTCCTTACATAGAAAGGTATTCATTGCCTGTCTCTGACTTACGGTACGTCAGTGTCAATGTTATTCACCCTGAGCCTAAACATAGCCATAGGGATTTCCTGTATGTCCAGTAGTTGTCGTAAGCTTTGTGAAAATATCAGAGTATAGGGAAGAAGAATTTGCATAGAGTGATTTACCACTGTTTTATGAGACAAAGTGACAGAGAGAAGGTATTAGTACTTCTTAGGGTAAAAAATGATTGATTGATGTAACAGATGGAACAGGCAACCCTCTTGCATAATGCAGGGCTAAGTCACCACTCTGAATCATGGCTATGGGCTATGCTTACAGGGTTACAACCTCTCCAGCCAGGTGGCTCTGAGCAGTCAAAGGCAATTTTCTGTGGAAGTAAGACAGCTTTAGGTCATTAGCAGCCAATACTTACAGCAGCCAGAGATAGCTTTATTCTCCCAGTAAAAGGGATATGGGAAAAACATTGACTATCTGCTCTACACACTTTTGTCTGGACAAGATACAAACACATCCAAATGGATCCCTGATCCCAAAGGAGTCTATCCTGTGATATACCAGCCCCTAATTCTAACCTTTGGTGATAACTGATCCTGAGTATCCAAAACTATTAAACAAAAATAGTTGTTATCAGTGTTTCACATATATTCCTTAGGCATTCATCTCCAGGATACAACTGCTGCAACCTAAAGCCAGCTCAAGGATTTTCTTTTGTTCCTCATACATTGGACAAATCAACAGAGCAAAGGAGTAGGTGCTCATGGGAGCTGCTCTCAATGACAATAGATGGGGAATAAACATCCAGCTTCTTCAACTTTCAAATGTCTCAACTCTAAGTTATATACTTCACCCTTCTCCAGAGTTTCTCAGCAAAACTGTGACCTAGTTACTCATGTAGCAACAGATTAAAACATAAGCACATCATTATGATTCTCTTCATTTTCATGCATTTACTTAGATGGATTTTTGTGTCACCTCTCACTATTGTTGGAACACTTTGTCCCTCCTGAAACTCATTTTGGAATTTAGATGCATCTGTGAGGATTTAAAAAGGAAAAAACATAATCTGACTTTGGTGCTTGAAGGCAGGGTCTTTGGGAGGTGATGGAGATTAGATAAGGTTCTCAAAGTGAGGCCTCCATGAACAAATGCCAGAGAACCCGGAAGACACACTCATACTTCCATGTTCCTGCACCATCTAAGAGCTCGGTCAGCCGGATGGCCATCACTAGATGAGACCTCTAAAGCTCAAACTGGAATCATGCACCAAAATAAACCTCTTTTCTTTATAATTTACTTGTGTTACAGTATTGTGCTATTTTTGTCAAAGCACTGAAGAGATCAGACTCAAACACCTCTGAAATAAGCTACTTTCTCTCCAACCTATATCTCAGGGTCTTAATGAGGGAACCCAAACTAAGATCATTCCTAACCACTGAGCCTCAGTGTCTATACTGATAGCATATCCTAACTCTTCCCGAATTGTATTGTGTTAACAAGATGAATTGTAACTACTTGCTATAACATTATTTAACTACAATGTGAAATTTTCCCACAGGGCTGGAAAGTAGAATTACTTTCATAGTAAGCATGTGTTTGTTGCACATACACACACACACACACACACACACACACACACGTGCTTACTGTGAACATTATACAATGACACAAGCATTGTAAAGAATATAGCTGTCTGGTGTAACTGAAGAGCACTTATTGATATTTGTGTGCTCGAGCCTGGACTTGTGGTGCCCCTTCCAGGACCAAGACACTTCCAGTGAAAAGTAGTAGAATCTGATAACCACTCTCCCCGTTCTTCCTTCTCCTCTTCCTCCTCTTGCTCTTCTTTTCCTCAGTTTTCTCCTCTTCTCTCCTTTCTCTTTTTCTTTTCCAAGTAAATGATTACTACAAAATCCCAAGCCATTTTGAATTTCTATTCTTGCCACACTAACAAATCTTAATTGTACAGTAAAATAATTCCTCATAAAAAATAAAATAAAATAGACCTATTATTTCCTGTACTGTTCCAAGAAGAGAGTGACAAATTGGAGGCTGAAACACCAGAGCAGTTGGCATTAATTAATACTAAATTTACTGAATTAAACAATGAATTTTAAAGACATAATTCTAAGATGTCATTTCAATTAAGGCACTGTCACTGAGATAATGGGTAGTGTCCAGGAAAGTCGATCATGGTAAAGTTACAGGAAGAAGCCATTAACTCCAGAGAAAAAGAAAAAAACCTCTGCTTCCCAAGGCCCCTAGAAAAAAGTTCAACGTTGCTAAGCTGTTAAAGTTCTCTATCTTTTCAGTAAAGAAAGACATATCTCAATTAAATTCCCTAATCTAAAACAGTTCACTTTGCTCTTCCAACACTTTGCAGAGACACAGAGGAAGTAATTGTGTCCCTGGGTTTAAGACAGAAGAAGACATTAAATAGGGTGCAAGTTTGCAATTGACACATGACTTGGTTTTTCTCCAAAAAGTGATTCCCTCAGCAGGGCTCAAAGAAGTGAACAATAGCATCTTCATAATGTTTTAAACTGCATAGTGAGACCCTATCTCAAAAAGACAAAAAAAAAAAAAAAAAAAAAAACTAACACGTGAAAGAAATCATAGTCATAATAGAGCTAGGAACATCTCCCTAATTATTGAGTTCTACTTTAAGATTGTGTATGTAAAGATAAGGATACAGAAACTAGAGCCCTGAGGCTTCAAAATCACATGGCTGAGACCTCAGAACTGTGCATTTCTTTCTCCACAACAAAGTTGGTCCCTACTGGTTTTCATCGTAAGGAAATATACAACATAGAACTTTTGAATGGAAATTTAAAAGTCTAATAAAGACTAACGTATGCTGTCAGCAAATATAATCATACATAACATCTATAAATCTCAGATTATTTATTATAGGGAAATAATGACTATTAATTGAGGGGCAATCCCCCACCAAACACCACGCTTTCCCTCCATTTCTACATTACACTGCTCTATTTTATGCACCTGTCACACTGTATTGAATTCAGAAGCTCAGTATATCTGGAAAACAAGGTGCAGTATATGTACGAGCTAAAGGGCCAGCCAGAATCAGGGTACACGATGGGGCAAAAGTAGCAGGTCTTGCCACTGAGGGACGTTCCCTCCACCTCCGAGGGAAAACATCTGTATCCTCTAGTGCGAGTCACATGGGAAGGGTGGGAGAGACAACACAAGCCCTGGTGTTTGGCTGCTTTACCAATCCTCAGTTGGCATCCATTGTGTTTTGGATGCTTCGCTTTGTTTATTTTTGCTTTTCTATCTTAGAATTTTTCTTAAAACAAGCAGCACTTCTGGCCCAAGATGCCCTTGGGGTTTCCTGTTCACTTCAACAATCTGAAAAAAAGGACAATTTCATTTCTAATTATAAATATTCATGTGTTCGGCTGAGACGGTGCATGTCATTATGGCTCCCAAATTAGTTCAGAAGGAACCTGACATTTTATTCAAATTTCTTTATTCTTCATCGAAGCAGAATAGGGTAACATTTTTCTTTTGAAAGGAAATGGAAATTTCTCCTTGTCTTTGTCACCTGAAAATTCTTCATTCCCAATAAAATCTTGTTTGCAGAGTTTCCTCCTGGAGTTACAAGAATTCAAATGATCAAGAGAAGTAGAGTATTCCAGTTTATAAGTGAAGAACTGACTTAAATAAGATTAAAGCCAAAGGTGACAATATGAATCATATGCAATAGTGGTTCATTTGATTCTCACAAAGAGCCTATTATTATCCCTCATTCTTCAGATGAAAAATTGAGAATCAGAAAAGTTAAATGGTTTGTCTAAGGTCACAGAGCTCTTAAATGGTAGAATGAAGATGCAAATTAACCCTTTGACCAAATTTAGTTCTTCCAATCCATAATAACTACTCACATATCCCATAATCCCTACAGATTATTTTCTGTTTGGAGAAGCTTTGGTTAGTTCCTCTTAATAAAAAAATCTGGCATGCCAGCCATAGCTATACATGAACAACAGATGAGTGAAGGGGGGCACAAAGAAATTAATTAATTTGATAAATATTATACAAGGGCACTAAAATTATATAGATATAAACTTAGACATATATCTTGTCCTTGAAGATTCTTAAGTAAAAATATGCAGTCAAGTTTAGTAAAAGAACAAAAAATGAAAATCATTTAGAAGCAGTAGAAAACTGTACCTAGTGAGGTATAAAAACACAAGATCTAGTTAATATTCTAGGCTTGTAACTCATAATTATAAACTTAGAAGTTTTGTTTTGTTGCTTTTTCTCTTTGAAATAGGGTTTCACTTTGAAATGCAAGATGGCCTTGAACCTGCTATGCAACCATGCTGACCTTGATGTGCAGTGACCCTCCTGCCTCAGTCTTCCAAGTGCTGGGATTAATGGCTTGTGGCATCATACCCAGCTGACTTAATAGTTTTAAAATCACATACTCCACAACTTCTCCAGTTCAGAAATCTAACTGTGTCTAAGGTTCTCTCTTAGTGTCCTATAAGGTTGCAATCAAGATATCTGATAGGCTGAAGTCTCATATGAGCTTTTCTTCCAGATTCACATGGTTCTTAGAATTCCTATCCTTTCTGGTATAAAACCCAAAGCCTAAAGAGACTTTCTAACCTCAGAAAAGCCTTAAGAGTACTTACAAAGGATTTTCTAGATTAGGTCAAGCCTACTCAGAAAAATACTTCTTTTTATTAACCCAAAGTCGAGCTAATTATATATCTTAATTACATGTATAAAATCCCTTTGTATTTTCCACATAATATAAAACAAGAATAAGAATGAAGCTCATAGTAGTCATAGGTATTTTTTCCTCAGCAAAGATAAGGGATTACATATGTAACTACTCCCTGTCTGCCACTGAAGCAATATCACTTTCTAAATTGCAACTCTCAGTTTGGTGCCTGATACTCTGCTAACAATAGAGCAATCCATACATTAATGTGACAATAGCTTTGAATTCTGCACAGTCCTTCCACATGGATTATAGATCATTAGTCAGTTAGGTAAGCCAGAGTGAGTACCTACTGCTATACTTGGAACAGAATAAGGAAAATTTCAGAGTTCAACACAACAGAAGACTATATCTTTCACTGATTATAAAAGAAACTTATAATCTATGGTGGAAAGAGCTGGAAGTTGTTATTTGTAAAAAGTGGTAGACATAATTACTACTAATACCATCTAGTAGGTCATATCCATACTGTCAGATCACATTACCAACAAAGAACATGACATCTGAAAGCAAGGCAAGTGCATGATAAAGATCCTTGAATAATACAGCTTTGTACTGTTTTATTAAAACCAAGATTTGAGATGGATTTCTTTTACCGGGGGTGGGGGGGTGGGGGAGTGGGGGAGGCGGGTTGGCCTAGGGTGCCTTCAGGGCAGGTCTAGTAAGGCTTGAGGATCTGGGGATTTAACAATAGCAACCTGAGCCTGCCTGCTCTGTTTGAGAAGTCGCTTAAAAACTGAGCTAATGAGCAGGCCCCCAGATCAAGATTTGTACTAATAGTGTTTGGACAGGAAACCCTGTCTGCTTCTTGGGCTAGGAAGATAACATTGTAAAAAGTATCAGTTACTGAAATTGTCCTATTAATCAGCTTTGAAACTGTCTCATTGATATTTATCTCTCAATAAAATAAAATAAAATTTTAAAAAAAGATTTGGGAAAAACTAAAATAAACACTGAAAGAGACACCACGTTAAACATCTAAATCCCTTGTGTACCGACTAACTCAGACCATGTCCCTGTGCCAGGTAAGTATGTCTCTTTTCTTCTCTGAGACACAAGACACTTACTTGTAATTTAAGTATGACCTGTCCAAGATGAGATATTGTCTAAAGGTTGCTCCTCCTCCAATAATATTACCACAAATATTGTTATTACTGAGCTCATTTGTAGTTTATGAAATGTATCATGTGCCTTCTTTTTGGTCATTTATCCTTACAAGTACATGCTTAAGACATTTAATCACCTATTTCCAGTTTAGATAGAGATATAGCACTGTCTTAAAGAGATCGTGAGAGGGTTAACTAATGTAACTTAAAAACCATTTACCTAGCAGGCCTAGTGCATAGTAGGCCCATTTGTCTACACTCAGCACCCTCCATCCATCTGAAGGCAGACGTCTAGGACATTATTTATGAAAGGCTAGAGTCTGGCTCCATGTCAAATGAGCTTACAGAAAATTCAAGTCTGGTAATCAAAATTAATAATGGTATTCAATCTAATTTTCCAAGTCAAAGGAGTGGAAGGCTGAGTTTTAATCAATCTTTAGAGGTCAATTCACAGGGACTCATCAGGTAAAGGAATTGGCGCCACCTTGTGCAAAAAAATGCCACACTCTTCTATGTCCACACATGCCATTGGCAAGATAACAAATGGCTCTCATAGACACATGAAGTTCTACTAATCCTGTCCTCTGACACTACACTGCCAATTCTTGCTTAACATCAGGGTATTTTTTTCCTTTAAAAGTTATAAATTATTTCACTAGTTCCCAAATAACATACAATTGATTTTTACACAAAAGAAAAATCCAGAATCTACCATGAGTCCTCTGCATTCTTCTCAGCCCAGACAGCTAGATGCTTCCCCAGAGATAAACTCTGCAGCCACATTTCTGAGAATCTTACTAGACACAATGTGTGTGTGTCTGTGCACATAAATAGAAGTTTACAAAGGATATAGTTCTATATATATTTGCTTGCATTTTGCTGCACATTGCTTTCATTTGCACTCTACTTTTTGACATATGTCAGATCACTTAACATCTGTACACTTCAAATTGTCTCAAATTTTTAGTTATTGTCTATACTGCATAAAATAACAATAACTCATTTATATAATGTCTTTTGATAGAGATACTCATGCACATGTATGTAATTCCTAATTTTCTTTTTCATTAACTATCACTATTTCTGTAATCAAAAGTATTTTACTTGAGCTGATTTATAATACACTTTTTGCATAAAATCTTGGCAATGAATTATGTGCTGTTCTAATTGCTTTTTTATATATTATTCAAAAATATTTATTAAGAGTCTAATATGTGTTTGGCACTTTTCTAGATGATAATAACACAGTAGTGAACACAATTTATAGAATTGTTCTGGTGAAATAATGAACAGAGGACAGGGAGAAAAGCTAAGAAACATGACAGGGGCAAAGCTATAAATTTACATGGACAAGACGGTTAAGGAAATGATCCTGAGAATGTTCAGCAGGTTTTGAAACTAGCACTTAATTGGTTGGATTCTCACCCTAACTAACCACATATGATAATAGCTTTGAACTAAGCAACTACACTGAAGATAGCAATGTTAATACTAGGACCATGCTTGGAATGCCTGTCATTCTGGTCTTCAAAATACATACTGCTTCTAATGTTATATCAATTGCTGCTACACTGTCTCTCAAGTAAATGTTGTTTAAAAGAAGGGTAATAAATGAAAGCAAGAGAAGAAAAAAGTTATAGGACTGTCCTGCTACAATCCTATATATGGTTATATTTCTAAATTTATGTGTAAAAATGTGTAATTGTTATCATATTTTTATGTTTTTTTTATTTTTTTCTTCACATTCTGAGGGAATTAAAGTTTAATATATCAATACTCGATGGAAAATACCTGTTCTATGGTATGTCTGAGATGTTTGATATTCAGACAGATAGTGAGGTTAAGCTCAACTGCTATGTTATAGGGTAATAATATCATTAAGCTTCTATTCTGGAGGGTTATTAAGTTTGCAGACCAAAAATTAGAGAAAAAGAAGGGTTACAAGGACAGCAAACATTTTGGCATAGCCCTTCAAGGTCAGTGAGGACTCAGGACATAAGTGAACTTGTGTGTAACATCCTGTAATTCAGTGATGTCCCAAATTTTCTGATCAAGGAGATTATGGGCCACAGAGAAAGTGATCAACAATGTATAATGCACCTAAGGAAAGACACATGGAGAGAAAACATTCTCTCAGGCTTTCACAGAAAGCAAACTGATCAAGCAATGGCCATGACTCATCTACATGGCTGACACTGATACAGGATCTAAAAACTGTGGTACAGGCTTTCAGGGTAAATCTTGAGGCGATTTGATTGACCTTGTCAGATATAGAAGTTACATGTCTTGTTATATAGGTTTTGCTTTAGCTTGGTCTTAACCATCCAGGAGGAAAGTACAAAAGCAAGGTATAAATAGTAAAGCCATATTAATATGCTGAGCTGTAAAGGGCTCAAGTCAACGATTTCTGACATTGGACTACTAGATTATATTGCATTATTTTGCTGAATTCACACACCTACAATATTTAAATGGCAATGGAATACCCATCTCTGACAAAAATAAACAAAAAGGGGGATATAAATGAAGGACCATTTTGTATCTCTATATACAAAAGTACTTGGGACAGATATACAGCTACTTTGTCTTAATTCAATGAGAAGAAAGATTTGTACTACTAGTGTTTGGAAAAGATATCATGTCTGCATCTTGTACTATGAATAACTACTATGAAGCCAATAATATGCAACATATTAATTATTGTAACTGTCCTACTAACCTGTTTTGATACTATCTCATTGCTATTTGTTTCTCAACAAAATTAACAAAAAATAAAAATAAAAAAGAATTGTTCTGGTGATGTTTTTAAAATTTATTAATAATAATTCATTTACTCTTTAAAAATCCTATTTTCAACAAAATCTATAATTCTCTATTTTACTAAAGAGAAAATGAGTCACAGAAAGATTAACTCACACAAGTTGATGCAGCTAGCAAGCAATGGAACAGGGATTCAGGCCAGGCAATCCTGTTCTAGCATTCCAAGTTCCTGCCCCTACTAAGTGCTATATTTTTGCAATCCCTCTTAAATGTTGCATCAGCACAGCAGCTCCATCTACAAAAAAGACTGAGATATTTTTATGTCAATTTATTTTCATTTTTTAGCCCCCAAATACCCTGATTTTCTTCCAAATAACCAAGCCATAGGTACATTTTCCAGAGGCCTGTTTTAGGTCAGGCTTCCTAAAAATAGACTTGGCTGTTTGAGGTATTTATACAACCAATTTCCTGAGAATGGAAGAGGATTAACAGCAGCAAGTTAAGACAGAGGGATAAGCTGCTCAATAATTTAAATATAACTGAAATCTAGCTTCAGCGTAAATTTATGGGGAGCCCTGGAAAATAAAAAGCATCATATGGTCCTCCTAACTGGAAAAATGGGGAAATCCCCTAATCAATAGTGTAACTGCTAGAGATCTATTCACTTTCCATACACATGAAGCTTTGAGGGGCATAATTTAGATCTAAACCATAACACTCTGTAAGTCTCTCAAGATAGCTAGTCCTAAAAAGCCGCTCCAGCATTTTTTGACAATCATAGTCTTGCATAGTCCTGCTCAATGAATGTAAGATAGACTTGACATTTACCTGTAGCCAACAGAATGCAGCTGAGATGTCACTGTGTGACTTGTGCAAGTTAGTCAGAAAAAGCCTTGCAGCTTCTAGTTCTGTTTCTTAGAATATCACTACAAGGGAATCCAGTTGTCAGGGAGAAATTCATTTGCACGGAAGTACCATGCTATGAGAAGTACAAACTAGCCATGTGTACCATCCACATGAATAAAGATGACATGACAGATGAACCCGAATTTATTTCAACCATGGTATTAACTAGACATATAACTAAAAAGCATTCATATCACCATTGGACTGAAAAGACATGAAAATATCCAAAGCTGAGTTCAACATTCCAAAAACCATTAGCAATAATAAAACTTGTTTTGAGACACTAAGTTTTGGGATGATTATTCATCTGCTGTAGATAAATGGAAATACACTTGGAATATGTACATATGCCACTATGTAATAATAGTCTATTTTCCACAGAAAGAAGTAAGGTTGTTCAATGATAAGCTAGTACTATTTGTCATAATTTAGTACATATACAGGCTTATAGGCTCAGGAAATATATTAAAAGAATGAATGAACAACAATGAGATTCTGAAGCATAATAACTTCCTGCTGTTGCAAGTCCATCTTCAATTAATTCATTGCATTTGTTCCATGAAATTTAAATTGTACAAGTACTTGCTGAATAATTTTAATGTGATCTGCTAGGCACTTAGAATGAACTTTGGAGACAGAAACAGGCTTATATCTCAAATTTGTCAGTTAAAAGTTATGTAACATTGGTAGTTGATTCAAGTTTCATTTGATCATTTATAATCTTGGATAATGAAATGCCAACTAACTTTGTATTGTGATTGTACAATATGATAGTTAATCCTCATAGTGAATGACACATTCAATGTTTTTTGTTAATGTGTGCTAATTGAATTAATAGTATGTGTAAAATATTTAGCCCAATCATTGGTAAAAACAAAAATTAATGAGATAGCTTGTATGCTTAGGAGGCTCATTAAATATATTATTTTCTTCATATAGTTCCCTTTCATTAGAAAGTCAAGGACTTTGGTGTCTGGAAAGGAAAGTACTCATTATTATCAAAGAAAGAAAAAATAAGCACTAAATTATACATAGTAGGCTCAAAACTAGTGACAGCCACATTTAGTTTTGACTAGTTATTACATGACCCAACTGGCATCAGCAACAGAGAATCTGTGTCCCTACCTGTAGTTAACAACAAATTTCAGAGTTTGAACCAGACTTTTTAGAAATGAACTTCTCTATAAAAAATAAACTCTTCCTGCAGCATTCTCTCATTCACCTCTCAGGAAAGCATTGAAAAGAGACTGTGTGTTCCAGCCACCATTATGGAAGCTTTTGTCAATTGTTTCTCTTCTGTAATGAAAGATGCACTTAAGATTGGAGGCTCTTTGACATTTCTTTAAGAAGAAAAACTACCTTAGCATGACATTTATGTATAGTGAGATATCTGTAAACAAACAAAAATTCTTCGTAAAGCAGAAAATGACTCTATACAATAAAATTATGAGGGTGTATCAGTCAGTATTTTACTAGAAAAACAGATATAACATATACAAATGTATAACAGATTACAAGATTGGCTTACAGCGGTCAGCCACAGAGTCAGATGAAGTGTGCGGGAGAGTCTGGAGACCAAAGGAGTCAGCCCAAGATCTGGAGCTCATTGCAATGTCCTGTAAAGGTTCATATCAGGAGGCCAATGGGTCTGTACTCAATGAAAGTCTAAGAAGTCTGTGCTGAAAGCCAGGAGATGATGTCCAAACAAGTTCCTAAAAAGAAGAGTAGCTGATCTGTCCTTGGTCACTTCCCCTTTATACCACCCAGATGCCACAGTACTATGTGTCCTCCACACCTTAGGATGTACAGTTGCTGAGCTGATATAATTAACTTCTCTTGACTAATCTTCTCAAGTTGGCACAATCAACTGACCTTTATAGAGGATATCTCTTAATCATGCCAAACCAGAATGGAGAAACATTAAAGCTTATATTCAAAGGATTTGGATTCCCACAATGGGTCCTTCCCACTGTGCACTTGCCATGAAGGTATTTTTTTACCTTGAGTAACACAAACATCTGATAAATAGGGAGAAAAGAACACACTTGATTTCCGGAAAGAAAGTACTATCAAGGAAAGAAGCATACGATTGATTGATCATATATAAATTGACTAAAGCCCTATCCAGTGACTAGTTCATCCTCTTTTCTCCATTAGTCTGTGCTTGCAGGCTTTTAAAAGTCCTTTTCCAAAGGCTGCTTGATAATAAATTGCTTTTCTAGAAAACAGAAAAAAATGTCTCCCACCTTGCAAGCTATAATTTGTCCACATAAAGTTAACATATGCACATTAAAACTTTCATGAGAGAATATAAAACAACTCTCCTCAGGAAGAGAAAATGAACCACTGGAACAGAAGTGGCACAAAAGTCAAAACCTCAAGCATATCTTTTTTCATCTTTGGCAGTCTTAGTCTCAAGATGTCTCCCTTTCTGGGATAATCTCTATGTGAAATATCCTTTCCATTGTCCTTCTGTCACTTGCCAGTCATCCTTTAAAAATCACCTCAGTAGTCATGTTTTCAAGAATCTCTCCTGACTTACCCAAGGTTTGGTAAAGACACCACTCTCTGTAGTGCCCTTGCCTGTTTGTGCTTGCTTCTGTCACAAGGTGTTGCAATTATTCCTCTGTTTCCCTGAAGAGGTGCATCATTTGTGCATAGTATGGTTTGTAGTGTTTACCTCCAAAACCCCCATAGCAAGCCTTAGGCCTTGAATATAGATGAACCCCTCTTGTTCTGAATGACCTGACCAGGTGAGATCAACCAAATCGCACATCCAGACAAGTTGACAGAAGGCTGTGTTGTGGTTTATGTCTAGGTGTCCCCCCAAAGCCTCATACAGTGATGGGGTGGCAGGCTTCTAAAGTTTGTGATTAATTCATGATCCAGTGCTCTGACTATGGGTGTGACGGTTATGCCCATGGAAAGCCTGAATGCAGGATAAGCAAGGGAGAAAGATTTGCCCTCTGCCTCTGCTGCTGCCACTACTGCTGCTTCTCCATTTTTGCTCTTTTCTTTTGCTGTTTTCAACTGCTGTGAACTCCTGCCCTCTGTCATGTGCCACCCTACCTTGAAGTTAGCCAAGTATGGACTGAAACCTTCATAAACTGTGAGCTAAATAAACCTTTACTTCCTTAATTTTGGGTGTCAGGTATTTCATCCCAACAATGAGAGAAAAGAAACTGAGACAAGTTGCTCCCCTTCATGGATATATAAGATCCACAGTAGATTGAAGGATAGCCCACCATCCTATAGTATATCTGTTACAGAGTGAGGCAAGTGCTTCAAATATTTTAAATTTCTACTCCATGAAACTCTTAGATACATTAAATAAACAGTATGTTTTAAGTACCTACTAGAAGCAAGTTTCTGCAAAATAAGCATGGCTCAGAATTATGAGATATGTGAGGCATGGCTGAATGCAAAAGACTCTCATAGATATACCAACAAAATGGTATGAGGGCATGAGAATAATGAGACATTTTGATTCCTTGGGGATTGTATCATACTCTGGTGCTTCAAATCATGTCATTTTGGCCTCCTGTGTAGTTTCAGCTTCTGCTGTCCTGGCCATGAAACCTCACAGCATGTCACCTTAAGCAGAGGTTTTCTAATTTTTCTACTTTAAGGCCTGCTATAGTGACAAGCATTTCTGAAAGCCCTAAGTTTGCAGGGGAGGATAAAAGGTCTGCAAGGACTTCAGTGTGGGAGCAGTCTTAGGAGAGTGCTCTGCAAATGGAGGACACAAGTCAGTAGATAAATATCCCATCCCACCTTCCCCTGGGGAATACTGGGAGGTTTTCTGCACATCTTTAGGAAAGGAGGTCCTGGGTGAAACTGAACTGCGTTTCCCACAGCATTGCTCTAAGTACATACAGTTTCATAGGATGCAATTGGCTTTTCCTCCTTCCACGGCTATCCCCCTACACCCTCAGAACTGCTTAGTACTCTACCATATCCTAAGTAAACCGCCAGAAGGGCTGTCTTAGGCTCTGCTTTGGAGAAAAACAAAATTAAAATAGAAAGTCAAGGGGTGCAAGATTGTTTTTTATGATGTCATTGGCCCTTGGCATTTTCACCCTGGAGAGTTTATTAAATAATGTATTTATATTTATATATAATATTTTACCACTGTATTGGCATAAAAGAAAATGTAATCCAGGGTGAACTCATTATTATACATTCATTATTATTATTCCAATGATATTTTTCTTTTGACTTTTAACAGTGTTTAAAATTATTTTCATGTATACCTGAAAGTGCCATGGGCCCTGGACACTGCACTTTCCATGCTGAGTGGACAAAGTTGAAGAGGGAAAGGATAACCTTATGGACAAAATGTGACTGGAAAGAAGCCTTAAATAATGGGCTTAATTTGAACAAACACAGACATTTTCATACATTTTCAACCCAGATTTGTTTTTTAATATATATTTTTATTGCATAAATAAATCACATTTATTGCAAGAAATATGAATAGTACAGAAATACTAAGATAAAAATAAGTTATTTTTAATTTCAATAGCCATTACAAGCTCAACACTGTAACATATTTCCTGTGGGTGTTGAAGGTGTTGAATTATTTCTTTTTGTTTTTATATTCTGCATAGTTTACATTAGTGAGATGTATACTCATACAATTTGGCCTCAGTGCCTCGGAGGTGTGTTTTTATTTTTTTATTTCCTGGCTTCTATTACTGATGTTGAAATTTTGCCTTTTGTTTCACTGTGGTTTTTCTGATAATATATCATTTTTGTATGGTAACTTTTAAAACTTTCCCTAGATGCACGAATGTTGCAATTTCATTACAGAACATCTACGGTGAAATGTCACATTATTTCTTCCATCCTAAAACTTTCTATCACAGTTCCCACCCTTTTATATCTCCCTGTTATATTCTAGATGATTTTCTGAAGTAATTTTTCCATTTTATTTATCCACTCTTTAATCATGTCAAGACTACTATTTAAAACATCCTGAAAGATTCCCCTACACGTATACCAATTTTTTGTAAGACTACATAATTTTTTTAAGTTTGCCTGTCATCTCCCAACATCTACATTCTAGGTATTCTATGCCTTTTTAAAACTTTGAGTATCTGAGTACATTCCATTTGATTTATTGCTTTTATTTTTTCAGGCATCAATGTTCTATGTGCTATATTTTTTGACTACTTTTGATAGTCAGGTTGTTTGGGGTTTTGTGACATGTGCTCTTTGGATGTTTTTTCCAAAGCTTGATCCATGACATAGGATGTAAAGCGCCCCTTGGGGATGTTTCCTGGATGCTCCAGTTGGAACTCTATGGGTTCAACAGGCCTAGACCTTTCATGTAGTCCTCAGTTCAAGTCTCCAGACACACAGGTCATCCAGCTCAACCTGTTTCATTAACAAATGAGATTCCCACCTTAGACAGAACAGGGTAGGTAGCAAACTCTTGCTATGAGATTACGGTTTGCATTCTGACAAACGAGTTTGAATTTCTTTAACCTTGTACTGCCTTTTATCCCCTAATGTAACATGGGTATTTGGGCAAAGACCCCTTTGCCTGGAGTTTTTGTATCTTTAGGTACATAGGGTAGGATGAACTGTCCTTTATTTTCTTTTTTACTTTTTCCCAAGAAATAGTCTTTGTTTTGTCACATTTAGAAAGGAATCTAAGACCTCCAACAAAGCTGAAAAACAACTATTGTAAACCATCTGGAGAGTCCTAAATTAAACTTATCCTGTGGTAATTTATCAAGGGTTAATGACAAATTTTGAGAAATTCTCTCTATTTCTTCCATGGTATAGGCCTGAGTTGAGAGGGAACTCATATCCAGACTCATATGAGTGGTCGCAGCACACACAGCTCTGAGAGGACACTCTCTATTAGAATGTGTGTGCTATAGATTTTTGAGTTTGCAGGGGAAGAAAAGAGGTCTACAAGGACTTCAGTGTGGAAATCCTTAGCTAGGAAATAGCCATCCTAAGACAGTCTCCTCTACTTCTCTTATCCTTTGCTTCTAGTCCTGTGAAACCTGAGAGGAAACACATACTGTAAACTAGACTGTACGCAAACACTATATCAACCCATAAAATAACATCATAAAAATACTTTTAAGGCAAAAAAGATGACTAGGGATACAATGGTGGGGCCATTTTTCATGATGAAAGCCCCAATTCATCGGGAAGCTATAACAATTCAAAATCCAATGCCTGAAAAAGGGGGGGGAAGCCTCACAAAAAATAAAATCTTGATAGAAATGCAAAAGTAACCTATCAAATCCATCATCATAAAAGATATTTTAACAATTGAACAATATGTGACATCTACGATTATGCCTTCACAAATCTTGTCTAACCAGGTTGCTCATCATAAACAGCTTCAGGGAAGACGGTTGTCCCAGAGTCACTCCGCGAGTGGGTGGCAACACTGGGATAGAAACCCAGGCTGACGATGCGATCCCCACGTCAAAACACACTCCAGTACAGCATGATGGCAAAATCTAGGAAAAGGTTTGCAAAATTGAATTTTTTTAATATACATAATTCATTTGGTTGAGTATTTTTCTTTCCTCAGCAGCAGTTAGTTGCTATTTTTCCCCACCTGTTAATTACTTGAGGTTTGTGTGGGGGCGGATTTGGCTTCCGAGGCAGCTTGGGCAGGTTGTCACACTGTCAAGGATTCCTTCATTAACAAGCTGTCAATATGCTGCCAACAGCCGCCATTTGGTTTGTTCAGGGAGCGGGTGCTCTGGTGTGGAGACTTGGCTGTATCATTTAGAGGAATTTAAAAAAATAAGGCAAGAGGCAGATGTCTTCCAGTCTGTTCTTTCACAGCAGACCCAGGGATACGGCGTGGGTTTTCACTGGAAGAAGAGAGGAGGTTTTTAAAATAAGTGTCAAGAAGGAGACAGGCATAAAGGGATGAGAGCAAGAATGTAGCTCTTAAAATGCGCTCTTTGCTTTTCTCCAGACTTCTCTTGGGTTGGCTTCTAGGAGCACTAAAAATGTTCATATCCCTGCCGCTGCGGACTTTTCAAACTTTAAAAGTTCTTACAAGGCCAAGGTTGTGAATTTTAAAGAGAAAGGTACCATCTTGCTGCAACCTTTTCAAAGTTATTCTAAGGAATCATAGATCTTTCACAGAAAGGAAAGGGTGGGGGGAGCACACCAGGGAGAAGAGGGAAAATGGGTGAATATAAGATGCATTAGGTTCCTGTGCCACCTTCCTATGAAGAATATAATCTTCACGTACTTCAAACTTGCATAATAATAATAAGGCTGGGGAGATAGCTCAGCAGTCTAAATACCTGCCTAGCAAGTTCCAGGACCTGAGTTCAATTCCCAGTAATGACATGCTGTGCCTGCTCCAGAAATCCAGGTACACAGTGCTGGCCCAAAACCAGGCATAGTAGTCCACAACCTATAATCTCAGTGCTGGGACCACTGAGACAGGAGGATCGCTCCTAGTCTGAACCATGTAGTGACACCCTGTGTCAAATAAATAATTTTTTAAAAAAATTAAAAAATAATAATAAATAACTAAAAATTTAAGGAAAGAAAATTGCACCATGTGCTGCATCACTGCCCTTTTTGTTAATTAACGTGATTAACTTCCATGCTGAGAGGCCCTTCTGGGCCACCACTAAAAAAGTACCTGAAAATGCACCAGATTTTCAAAGGGCCTCAAATAACTGAATGGCAAAAACTGGCTCTGAGGCAATTACATTTACAGCCAGGGTCTCAATAAAAATCATTTCTGTTCTAGGACCTCAAATTTTACTCCTGCTTTTCTTCCTACAATTTCCTGCAGCTGTGCCCACTACAAAGTGCTTGAATTCTCTCCAACAAATAAGAAAACTTGCTATACCCAAAAAGTACCCTTAAAATGTCTGTATTGAAAGAATGGGCATCACCACTCAGAGTTCAAGAAATGATGAAACACTTCTGGTTTTCACCTTCCTCATTTCACTTCCTTATCACAGATAACATTGCTATATATGCCTACTTAGTCAAAACACAGCATTAATTTATGATGAGGACTCAAACTGGCATAAGAGAGAAAGGCAATTTTGTTGGCCCATGTTGTACCACCCCTGAAGATGTGGGAAGCTAGGATCTCAGAGGAGGAGCGCTCTTGATGTTTGCAGAAGGTTTAGACATTAGCAAGCAAAGGAGAACATGAGAGAACTTTACATGAACATATTCAAGCATCTATTGTTTACAAGGATTCATTCCTGGATAGGACAGCCCTTCAGAAAGAATCTGGAAAGCAAACAAATAATTCATTTCCCCCACATCTCAATTCTAGCTTCAGCTGACCTCTCTGGTGTGTTTCTCCTTGAGTTATCTCCTCAAAAATTCCTATTAGATTTTCTTCTAGAAGACTTTAATTACTAAATAAGAAAAAAAGCTTAAGTTTTAATCAGCTAAAAACCTTAATTTACCATTGCAGCCAGGAATCTTATGGTAATATTTTTGGCAAGATTATTCTTGACCTTCTATAAAAACCTGATAATGGAATGGAATGGAACTGCTAAAAAATCCCATGGGTCATAACTAATTCCCCATTTTGTTAATATAGTTTCATGGTAACATAGTCACACCATTTGTTTACCTATAATGTATAGGTGTTTTTGTACTACAACAACAAAGCTAAATTACAAAAGAAAGCCTTTAGCCTACGAATAGTTTGCTAAATGGCCCTTTACAAGAAGAAACCTCAGGGTTGGGGAGATAGCTCAGCGGCATAAGCACCTGCCTGGCAAGCACAAGATCCTGAGTTTGATCCCCTGTACTGCATCCATGCCAGCCCCAGAGTCCCAGATGCACCAGAACCCTGGGCACACCATGTTGACCCCAAAACTTGGCATGGTGATACACACCTGCAACCCCAGTGCTAAGGAGGCTGAGACTGTGAGTCTGAGCTGTGTAGCAAGACCCTGTATCAAATAAATAAATAAAAATAATTTTTCTCAAAAAGTAAAATTTTGAAACACCCTCCAAACTCTAGATAAAATACAAAAAAGTAAATCTAAAGGAAGGTATGAGACAGTAAGAAAGTTGATCAAAAAGAAATGAACTCATCTAAGTTAGGAAGCACTTAGTGTGTGAACTTACAGGTATGGGGATAATATCTGTAAGTTCTGATTACAATAATAATTGATTACAATAATATTACAAAATATCTGATTACAATAATAATTGTAATCAAGGGAACCCACAACAGCAGGGAAGCAAACTCATGAGATAAACTAACATGAGTCTGATCACTGTGTACACCTGGAAAAGAAAACCTTGCTTAAATATTTTAATATTAAATTATTGAGATGTTATGAGATTAAGACAAGTTACCTTTGATTTCTACAATTATAAGAAGCCAAAGGTGGAAGCCATTAGCTTCCAGACATTTATTAGAACCCAAACTCCTGCTGAAGTTGGATATATACATTTATTAGTGATTATATATAAATATATATATATAGAGAGAGAGAGAGAGAAAGAGAGATTTATATGCTATAGCCAAAACTTGAAAAATGTACATTGTTTTGAGGATGCATTAGTTGGCAGCTATATGGTAAGAGTGCATTGTGTGCATTGATTTAAGATATTGAAAGTAATTGTAACAGAAGAGTATGGCAGCAAGAACTAAACAAAATTAAGGCAATGGAAATGTGGTCAAGTAAAAAATGAATGATTTTTAAAAAGATAAAGGAGGATACTCATAAAGCTTAGTGATTGGTAAAATGGTAAATATTAGAAATAGGAAGAGGTAGTTTCACTCTCTAAATTAACAAAAAGAAATGTGTATATATTTTGCAGATAAGGAAAGAAAGATAAGCAAGTTTGAGTGGTAGCAGTGAATTTCCATTGGTTGTGATAATTCTAAGGTCCATGAATTATGCTAATATTCAATAGACAGTATTACAATCAAGAAAACAAAAATTTTCTTTGGAAACATGTTACAGGAATTTTTTGAATGCTGACTTCAATGAAATATGTGAAAGAGAGATTATAAGATACACATGTAAGATGATTAAGAAGAAAGAAGTAGGTGGGCTAGAAGACCCTACCAGTTATCTATTGCTATGTAACAAATATCCCCAGAATTGTTGTTTAGTTTTTCTCACTCACAGCATGTAGTTGGGCAATTTAGGCTGAGTTCATTTGGTCTCAATTGTAGTCTTTCATGTTGTTACAGGGTCAGAGATCAAATAGACAGATGGTCTAGAATGGTCTCATACATGCTCATTTTGGCAGCAATATACTAAAATGGTCTCACCTGTCTGTTTAGTGCCTTGCAAACCAGTGTCTTACTTGCTGGTCAGGGGCCTCTCCAGTGCAGGCTCATTCACTATAGCCTCAGAGTTTTAACTGCAGCCAGAAGAACAAAGCTCTTAGTGCAAGTACTTCTTAAGTCTTAAGTCATTGTTTGTATCATGTTTGCTAATTTTTCTACATGCTGTTTGCCAGTTTCTTTAAAACCAATTAGGCATATAGCTCAGCAGTATAAGCACCTGCCTGGCAAGTGCAAGGTCCTGAGTTGAATCCCTGGCACTGAAAACCAAACCAAAACAAAACAAAACAAAAAAAAAAAAACAATTAAGCATGCTGTGCTGGCCCTGCCCCTGGGGCACACTGAGACAACAATTGAGACTGGGCGAGGGGGCACATGCCTGTAATCCCAACACTTGGGAGGATAAAAACAGAAGAATCACTATAGTCCAATCTACACAATGAGACCCTGCAGACCCTGATCTAAATATAAATAAATACATAAATAAATAATAAAATGAATCCAATTAGGTGACCACTGTAAGATTCAAAAAATGCAAAAATAAACTGCATCTCTTGTTTGAGGGTTAGCGTATTTACATTACATGCATCCATGGGTGGAAGAGATTATTGAAGTCAATTGCTGCAGTGATCCCACAGTGAAAAGATAAGTTGGAAAGTTGTAAGCAGAAGGTACGCTGTAACAGGAAAGCACGCTGACACATTTTCCAAAGTTACAAACTTCCTAGAATTCTGGAGCAGCTCCCCACATGAAGTGATGGAAAAGGATCAAGTGCAGTAATTATGCAGAAAAGTCAAGGTACTTATTTTTTCTCATTTTTATATTCATTTTAATGAGAAAGAAATAGCAATGAGACAGTTTCAAAACAGGTTAGTAGGACAGTCACAATAATTAATATATTGTATGTTGTCCTCATGGTAGTTATTCAGAGCATAAGATTCAGACATGATATCTTGTCTAACCACTATTAGTACAATTTTTGACAAAGAGATTGCTAATGCTAACAGAAACAATTTTGGAAGGGCTAAGGGCCAAAATACAGACAGCTGGAGAGGAATAGGAAGGTGGTAACTGCAAGCAAAGGGCTTGTTCAAGAAGTCTGGTCTGGAAGAAGTGATGACTACAGCATCGGGAGAATATAAGAAAAGCTGTTTATCACAATAAAACTTACATAAAACTAAACAGTTTTAAAAACTAGTAGAAAAAGCCAAATGCAGATGCAGGACAGAAAGAAATAAAAATTATAGAAGACTGACCCTTAGAGGGAATAGAGGAGCAACTCTTCCTCCATAATGAGAGAATAGATAAAAAGCCATCTTTCGGAAATAGAAATGTGACTAAAAGTATGGAAAGAGGTAGTGCTATATTCACTTCACTTTCACACCATCACCTGAGACTCCAGTGTGAGGTTTCTCATGAACTATAGCATGAAACAGGGAGCTAGACTGCCTAATGGGAGGAAGATCTGAAGAAACAGGGAACATGAACAGGGGAGAAGGGAAAACATAAAGAATCAAAATAGATGCAATAGGTGTATGTACAAATTTCCCACACTGAGTGCATTTACTGTATACAAAAAAGGGGGAAATTTCTTTCATAAAGCGTAAGTTTGGAATACAAACAGATCTGGATTCAAATCCTGACTATAATACTCATAAACTGAGCGGCTTAAGGAAAGCAATTTAACACTTTATTCTTCAGGCTGCACATACAAGAATGTCAGACCACATCTGTGAGTACCCATGTGTAGACCTGATATACAGATTCTCCTCCACAAGACCTGCTCACTTCACTGGTTGCATAGCATTGGGCAAATTATGACACCTTTTGGAGTTCTAGTTTCTCACTCTAGCGAAGCACCAGTTAGATTAATGGATGTGAGAGGCTCCTTACACACGGAAGATCTAAATATCTGCTGATCTCGGAAATGGCTCCCTCCTATCAACCTGTCAGGCACTAGGAGGAAGGAGGAGTTTATTCAATAACAGAGAAAAAGCTTCATGAAAGGCTAACATGGCTTTTCCATGGCTCTTCACAGTTTTCAGAGCCCTTTCTATGCCTTAATTTACCACTACATGGCTTCCCTATGATCTCCTCCACCACCGACATCCTGAAGTGGAGACTCTAGAAGCAATTAGAATCTCAGGCAGTGCTGTGCAATGCTCACTAAAAAGCTGTGAGAACAAAGGACATACCTGGTAGGCAAATGGTGACTTTCTGAGTGAAGTACTTTTCTAGAAGCATGAAAGTAACTCTCCAGAACCAGAAACCTGCAGGCTACTATTGCTCATTTCTCTCTTCATTCAGAAAACATTTACCACTGTTTATGTGCCAACACTCAACTAGTTATTTGGGATATGACAGTGATCAAAACAGGAAAAATCATTGCTATCAGCAGCCCACCTCTTAGAAAAATAGATGTCAGATGGTGACAAATGCCATGGAGAAAGTGGGTAAGGAGAGAGGAAGAGATAATGCAGGTGTTATTCTAAATAGAATTGTTAAAGAAAGTGTCCGTGGAAAGGTAATGCCTAGATAGAGGTGTAAGAAAAATGAGGACAGAAGCATAGACCTTTGAAAAAGAGCCAACCAAGCAGAGGAAATAGTTAAATATCAAGACAAGAATGTACCAAGTATATTCCAAATTTAGTACAATACAAGTTATGGTCATAATAGGCATCATTATATGAGAGCTCTTTAGGTACTTATAGGGTGATAAGTTAATATCAGTATATATTAGGAACCAAATAGATTCAGGCTCATGTCCCTCAACCTAGCTGTACCCTTCCCGCACACAGCCTAACACCTCTTGCAATATACCACGATAACTATGCTGAATTATTGAAAGCTCATTCAGCCTCCAGATATGGTTTCCCCAGCAACCATACTCTTTTTATTATATTTTATTAGTTTCTTTATCTTTCTACAGGATAAATCTATTAGCTGTTAAATCTATTTTGCTCTGCTGGAAGTCCTTTCCCTATTGGCACTATCCAAACAAACTTTAAGATTAGAGATTCTTGCTTCAAAGAATAAATTCTACAACTCAGCCCTTCCATTCAGCCACCAGGATTATTTATTCTTATACACCGATGACCACATAATTTGCAGTTCCTCTCTTAATTTTTTCCTTATGCCCCAATTTTATATTCACACCTCAGTGTTGATTTCAGGCAATCTGTATGGACCAAGAAGCTAATTTGGAGATAAGGATGTAAAAATATTTTTAAAATATTTTTGATGAGCACAAGAGTATCCATTTATTTTAGACTAAAATGGTGGATTTCATGTTATTTTACTTCACATTCTGAATTGATCAGTCTAAGATAACTAATTATTGCCTTCATGAAAGGCTAACATTGCTTTTCCATGGCTCTTCACAGTTTTCAGAGCCCTTTCTATGCCTTAATTTGCCATTATATGGCTTCTCTATGACGTCTACCACCACTGACCCCTATTTGCTAAATTCCACCAACAGCCCAGATTTTCACAGGCCTTGGCTTCCACACACAATTTGAAGCCTTGATGCCTTTGTTTTCTGCCCTCAGCAATACAATTGCACCCAGTTGTGCTTCATCATTCTTCTGGCAGAGTTCATTTGTGAATATCTCTTTCTCAACAGACTCCAATTTTCAATTTCTCCTGAGTTCTGTTCAAGATCTCTTGGATGTGAGATCTCTAAATGCTCCTATTTAGTGCCCTGCCACACCTGTGCCGAGTGCCCCCAAATATGACCTTCAGTCCTGGACATTCATTCCACATTGGTTTGTCTCTGGATGTCCTGTTGTCAGAAGATTGGGTGGGAGGGGGTGGCATCAGATATGCCTTAAACTCACCACATTCATAAGAAAATGGTTCCTTATGAAAGTCTTTGCACAGGTTGATTTTCTTCATCCCCATTGTGGCCCCAACTAGTTTCTGTTCATTTCATAAACCAATCCTCAATTAAACTTTCTTCACACAACATGTCATTGGTGCAACTTCTGAAGAAAACATAATTTTTCTTTATACTACTGCTTTAATTAATAACTGCAGACCACACATGTACTACTGTATGTAGAGCTATTTTGTCCTTTTTCTTGCACTAGGATCATTGTACTAATCAAAGGCATCGATTCCCTTGTAATCACCACTGCCATTCAATAAATGTGCATTAAGTAATAGAAGAAAGAAGGGAAGTAGCAGGGAGGGAGAGACAGAAGAAATCAGGGAAAGAGGGAGTGATCCTGACCTTTTCTATTTCAGGAAAAAAAGAGAAATTTAAAATCTTACCTGATTATCAACTGCCTTTTGACCATATGAAATTCTTATACTCAGCTGCCACTTTTCCTTCTGTTTTTCTGGAAAATAGCCTGAGTATATTTTAAAGGACAAACCTGGGAGGACAAGACTCTTATCCTACAACCGAGACAGGCTTTTTTACCTGGCATCTCCCTGTGCTTCTAAAACAAAGAGGGAAAGCATGTGCTGATCTTACCGGCTGCCAGAAAGACCTCAAATCATTTCTTAAATCAATCTCAAAATATTAAAGGTACCCCAAAACATCCCATTCAGTAACTGTGTCATAGCACTGCCTCCCAAGTGAGTGCAACACAAAGAAATGGTTATGAGTATGGCTCTCTCCAGTCCCTAGTGTCCTGAACATCATAGTCACTATTTGCTGCATCAAGACCTTCTGAGCCCTTTTGCCCTCAAGGGGAATTCCATCTGTCAAGTGCCCGTCAAAAGGTGAGATTCACTAGGCAAAAGGAAAGCTGTCCCCAGGCACACTATAGAACTTCCATCTCTTTCCTCTGTGGCTCCATAATCTCCTTGTTCAGAAAATTTGGAGCTCACCTGACTTTCATGATGTTACAGTACAGGTTCTCCTATGTCCTGAGTCTTCGCTGACCTTGAAAGGCTAGGGACAAAATGTTGGCTGGCCTTGTGGCTCACTATTTATCCAACTCTGACTTGTGATCTTAGGTTGTTAACCATCCAGAAGAAAAGCTGACTAGTATCCTGCAGCATATGCCATTCACTTTGCCTTATCTGACTCAATTGATTTTACTTGTTGTACATTTCCTTTTGTATTTCTGCTTTTCGCTTGTTATACTAGGGAGACTATACAATATTTACACATGTGTGTCTGGTTTATTTTACTTATGAGTATATGTTCAAGTCGCATCCACTTCAGTATAAATGCTTCAAACTTATCATTCTTAATAGCTGAGTAATACTCCATTATATAGAAATACCACATCTTTTTCAACCATTCTTCATGTGATGGACATCTTCGTTGTTTCCAAGATTTTGCTATCACACATTGCGCAGCTACAAATATAGGTACACATATATCTCTATAATACAATGTATCCAGATCCTTTGGGAAAATTCCCAGTAGGGGGATAGCCGGCTTGAATGGGATTTCTAGTCCTACTCTTTTGAGGAGTCTCCACACTGACCTCCAAAATGGTTGTACCAGTCTACATTCCCACCAGCAGTGGAGAAGTGTTCCCTTTTCCCCACAACCTCTCCAACATTTGTTGTTGGTTGATTTCCTTATGATAGCCATTCTTTCTGGAGTGAGATGGTATCTCAATGTTGTTTTTATTTGCATTTCACGAATGGCTAGCGATGTGGAGCATTTTTTCATATATTTATTCGCCATAATATTAAGCTGAGCTGTAAATGACTATGGTCAACAATTTCTTCGAATAACTCACTATGGTTGTAGAATGCTGACTGTGTTGGATTGTGGTGTCGAGTTCAAGCACCTAAGTTAGTTGAATGTCAATGGAGTATCCACCTTTGACAGGTGTAGACAAAGGAAGGGGTGTAGAAAGAAAAATCATGATGTGTGTGTATAGACAGTACAGTTGGGATAGATAACGCTGTGCTTCTACATAATTCTATGAGAGGCAAGATCTGCACTAATGGTGGTTGGACAGGATATTATGTCGGCTTCTAGTACCACGGTCATCCACTAGGCAAATAATTATTGAATTTTTGATATAATTCAGATATAAAAATAAGATAAGTAAACAGCTACACTCTTAATTCACTGATAAGAGATATCTGCTAAAATAATATCTGCAAATATAATATCATGTATGCACCTTGTACAATACCAAAACATTATGAAAAGACTTTGCAATGTATTAATTTATCGAATCTGTATTGTTAAGGTGTCTTGAAACTGTCTGATTGACACTTGTAGTTCAATAAAATAAAAAATAAATAAATAAATAAATAAAAAGGAAAGCTGTTTCTGCCCTCTAGAGCTTTCTGAAACTGAGTGAGCCCAAAGGACATGGATTAGAAGACAAGGCCTGCCTCTATCCCCACAATGTCCCAATGCTCATTCTGTGCCAAAGTTAACTCAGCCAGGAATCTCAACAAACTTGGCCCCTAACTGCTCAAAATCCCAATTAGTGGATCTTATGTCCTTAATGGCCAGAAATTATTAAAAGGAAGGGGAACTAACACAGCACGGAGACTTCCAGGGTGTAGACATATCCTCTTCACCCTTTCCAGAGCTCATCACTGAAGGAGCATCTCCCTCCACCAAGATCTTTGGTTATAAAAAGCATCTTTTGGATGTTATAGCAGCATTCAGTGTATACAACTCAGCCTCCTTTCAAAGAAGGAAGTCTTTCAGTTTATAGAAGTAGCTGGCACTACTAAAAAAGAAATTATTTCATGAGGATTATTGTTCAGAACTAGTATTCTGGCCTCTACATTCATCACTTACTTTGTTACATCACTCCTGGACAAAGGCCTGACCTTTGAAAGTCTCTCTTGTCCTGAAGCTGTGTTAAAGGTGTTCACTGTCCACTCTTCTAACTTCTTCTGGGCAGTTTACCTTAATACTTTAAATGGTATGTTACTGCTTCAAACAAGATTATATATAAGAACATTTTTCTCTTTCTAAAATGTACTATTTTTGCCTCCATAATCATACAGTTTACTGGATAGAGATAACAGTCTTAGTTGTTATTTATTATACATCATACAGACATGATATCCTGTCCACAAACTCTATTAAAATAAATATTTCTATTCATTGAATTAAGAGAATGTAGCTAAATATTTTGAATATATAGATAAAAAATGGTCCGTCATTTGTATTCTATTTTTTCTTTAGTTTTGTCAGAGAAGGGTATCCCATTGTCATTTAAATACTGTAGGTGGATGTATCCATCAAAATATTCCAATATAGTACAGTAGTGAAGAATAGTAGTGGGTTATACGTAGGACTGGAAATATCACAGAATCTTGACTTGAGTCTTTTACAGCTCAGCCTATTAATATGGCTCTAGATTTTATACTTGTTTTTATATTTTCCTGATGGATGGTTAAGAACAAGACAAAGCAAGACCTATATAACAAGAAATGTATCTGATAATGTCAGTCAAGTCCCCTCAGGATTTATGCTGAAACCCTATACCGCAGTTTGTAGATCCTTTGTCAGTGTCAACCATACGGATGAGTCACAGCCATTGCTTGACATTTGTGCTCTCTGTGAAAGCCTGAGAGAATGTTTTTTCTCCATGTGACTCTCCTTAGGCACACACTACATCATCAATCACATTTTCTGTGGCCCATAATCTCCTTTTCAGAAAATCTGGGACACAACTGAATTACATGATGTGACAGTACAGGTTCTCCTATGTCTTGAGTTGTCACTGAAATTGAAAGGCTATGGCCAAAATGTTGGCGGCCCTTGCAGAACTTCTATTTCTCTAATATTTGGTCTGCAAACTTAGGTTGTTGAACCTCCAGAACAGAAGCTTATTATTACCCAACAACATAGGCAGTTGGGCTTAATCTGTCGGAATATCTAACTTCTTAGGCATAAAATGGAACAGGTATTCTCCATCAAGTATTGATATGTTAAACTTTAAGTCCCTACAGAATACAAAGAAAAAAATTTAAAAAATAAAAATATGAATAAGAAATTACAAATTTTTACACAGCGATTTAGAAATCTACCATATATAGCATTGTAGCAAGACAGTCTTTTGACATTTTTTCTTGTTATTTTTTTCATTTATTACCCTTTAAAAAAATAAATAAAAAACCATTTACCTGAGAGATACTATGGCAATCACTGGTATGTCATGACAAGCAGTATGTATCTAGAAGACTAGAGCGACTGGCATTCCAAGCATGACCCTGCTATTACACATCGCTTTCTTCAGTGCAGTTGCTTGGTTCACAGGTATCAGCATACATAGTTAGTCAGGGTAAGAATCCTACCTACTAACTGTTAGTTTCAAAAACCTACTCATGTTTCTCAGGATCATTGCCTTACCCATCTTGTGCATATAAATGTATGGTTTGCTCCCTGTCATGTTTGCTAGCTCTTCTCCTTGCCTCTCTTCATTGTCTAATCATCAAGTTCTCACTTTCCTTCTACATTTGTTACATCTTTCTATTTGTATTTCCTCTTTTGATTTTTTTATACCATGAGACCATATGATATTTAAACCTGTGGGTCTGGTTTATTTCACTTATGATTATATCTTAAAGTGGCTACCACTGAAATATAAATGTTTCAAGTTTATCATTCTTTATAGCTGAGTAATACTCCATTGAATAAAAATACCACATCTTTTTCATCCATTCCTCAGGTGATGGAAGTTTTGGTTGCTTCCAAGATTTGGCAATCACAAATTGTGCTGTGATGAACATAGATAGACAGATATCACTATATAATGTTTTCAGATCCTCTGGGAAAATTCCCAGTAGGGGTATAGCTGATTTGAAAGGTGTTTCTAGTCCTAGTTTTTCAAGGACACTCCACATGTATTTCCATAATGATTGCACCAGTCTACATTCCCACAGGCAGGGGAGAAGGGTCATTTTCCCAACAGTCTCCACAACATTTGTTGTCAGTTGATTTATGATAACAATTCTCTCTGGGGTGAGATGGTATCTCAGTGTTGTTTTAATTTGCTTTACATGGATGGCTAGTGATGTGGAGCACTTTTCATGCATTTATTTCCTTCTTTAATTTCATCCTCTAAGATGTCAGTATTCATCTTGGATGCTCATTTCTCAATTGGGTCTTTAAATTTTGGGGACCTAATGTTTTTTAGTTCTTTACAATTCTAGAGAGAAGACCTTTTCTGGTGCTTATTAGTTAAGATTATTTTCAAAATATGTGGGTTGTCTTTTCCCTTTATTGGTAATTTCTTTTGATGTGCAAAAACTTCTCAATAAGAGGAAGTACCAGTTATTAATTATTTTAGGTATTACCCATGTGATTTGATTTTTGTTCATAAACTCTTTGCCTACCTCTATGTTTTCAAGAGTTCCTCCTACTTTCTCTTCCAGGAGACTGAGTGTTTCTGTTTTAATGTTTAGATCTTTAATGCATTTAGACTTTAGATTAGTGCATGGTGATAAACCTGAGTCAAGTTGCAGTTTTTGGCATGTAGATAGCCAAGTTTCCCAGCACCATTTGTTAAAGAGGCTATCTTTCTTCCAGTGAGAAGTGTGGCCCCTTTGTCAAAGATAAGGTGGCTGAGTGTGTTCATATAGGCTTCTGCATCTTCTAATCTATTCCATTGATCATCAGGTCTATTATGTTGCCAATACCATGCTGACTTTACCATAGTAGCTGTGTAGTATAATTTCAAGTCAGGAATTGTAATACTTCCTGACTTACCATTGTTGCCCAGGATAGCCTTTGCTATTCTATGTCTTTCCTGGTTCAAACTAAATTTTACAAATGTTTTCTTAAGGTCTATGAGGTAGGTTTGTAGAATTTTGATAGGGATTGCATGAAAATTTGTATAAGAATTTTTGGAGTATGGCTATCTTCACCGTGTTGGTTGTTCCTATCTAGGAACACGGAATATCTTTCCATTTTCTGAAATCCTCTATGATCTCTTTTTTAAGAATACTGTAATTTTCCTTGAAAAAATCTTTGACTCATTTAATTAGATTAATTTCAAGGTATCTCATATTCCACAGAAAGTTGTAAAAGCTATTATTTCTCTGATTTCCCTCTCAGTGTATTTGTTATCTGTGTAGAGGAATATTATTGACTTTTGGACATGTAGTTTGTACAAAACTTTGTATCCTGCTTTGCTACTGAATTTGTGTATCAGTTCTAGTAGCTTCTTCGTGGAGTTTTTGGGTCTTCCAAGTAAAGTATCATGTCATCTGCAAATAATGATAATTGAATTTCTTCTTTACCTACTCTTATTCCTTTTATTTCTCTCTTATCTAATGGCTCTAGCTAATAATTACAGAACTATATTTTATACGAGCAGTGATAGATGACATCCTTGTCTTGTACCAGATCTGAGAATAAAAGATTTCAGTTTTTCCCAATTTAGAATTATATTAGCCATTGGGTTGTCATAGATGGTTTTTATCAGATTGAAGTAGAGGCCATATATTCCAATTTTCTGTAGGACTTTGAAAATGAATGAGTGTTGCACTTTTAGACTTGTCAAAAGCCTTTTCTGCATCAATTAAGATGATCATGTGGTTTGTAGATTTGCCTCTATTGATGCAGTGTATTACATTTGTAGTTTTTCATATATTGAATCATCCTTGCATCCCTGGGATGAATCCTACTTGATCATGTTGTGTAATATTCTTGATGATTTGCTGTATTCTATTTGCTAGGACTTTATTGAGAATTTTTGCATCTATGTTCATGAGTTCGATTGGCCTATAGTTCTCTTTTTTAACTGCATATTTTGCTGGTTTTGGTATCAATATAATACTTGACCCCAGAAATGATTTTGGGAGGATTTCTTCCTTTTCAGTTTTATTGAAGAGTTTTAGAAGTATAGGGATTACATCTTCTGTAAATTTTTTGTAGAATTCAGCTGTAAATACAACAGGACCTAGACTTTTCTTTGGTGGTAGGTTTTTCATTACATTTTGTATTTCATTATCTGTTATTTGGTTATTGAAAGTTGTTATATCATCTTGATTCAGATTTGATAATTTTCACATTTCTAGGAATCTGTCCATTTCATCTGTGTCTTCTATTGTGTGAGAGCAGAGGTTATCAAAGTAGCTATTGATAATCTTCTGGATTTCCACTAGGGCTATAGTAGTTAGATCCTTTTCATTCCTTATTGTTTGTATTTCAATTTTTTCTTTCCTCCTTTTGATGAGGTTATCCAGGGCCTTATCAATTTTACTTAATCTTTCAAAGAACCTGCTTTTTGATTCCTTAATTCTTTGAATTGTTTTCTTCATCTCAGTTGAATTGATTTCTGCTTGAATCTTTATGATTTCTTCCTGTCTTTGGGCTCTAGTTTTTGTTTGCTCTTCCTTTTCTAGAGATTGGAGGTGCATCATTAGGGTGTTCATTTGTTCCCATTTCTGTTTTCCTAATGTGTGAGTTCACAGCTATAAATTTCCCTCTAAGAACTGCTTTTGTCACATCCCATAATCTCAGAAAAACTGTGGTTTACTTTTTATTGAATTATAGATATTCATGAATTTCTTCTTTAATTTCATCTGTGACCCATTGATTAGTGAGTAGGGTGTTGTTTAATTTCAATGTATTTAGTGGTTTTTTTCTGGTTTCTTTTGTTGTTTGTTTCTAGTTTCATTGCACTGCTGCAAGATAATATGCATGGGATAATTTTTTTTTATTTCTTTGCTTGTATTTAAGCAGAAAGTATGGACCAGTATGTTTTCTATTTTAAAAAAGGACCCACATGCAGCTGAAAAAAATGTATATTTAGCTGTCATTTGGCGAACACTGTATATATCCAATGAGTCCGTTTGTTCCAAACTCTAATTCAGCTCTGCTACTTCTTTGCAAATTTTTAGTCTGCTTGAGCTGTCTATTTTGGATAATGAGGTATTAAGGTCTCCCATTCGCCTGTGGTACTGGATATTAGATTTTTTCATGGCCATTAAGATTTGCCTTATATAGATGTGTGCTCCCCTGTTTGTTGAGTATATATTTATGAGTGTTACCTCTTCCTCTTAATTTTTTCCCCTAACCAGCATATAGTGATCTTCTTTATTTCGTTTGATCATTCTAGGTTTGAAATTGAGACTGTCTGAGAGGAGGATTACTATCCCTGCTTTTTTCTGAGGTGCTGAGTCATATAGTATTTTTTTCCATCCTTTGACTTTGAGCCTATGAATTTATGAAGTATGTGTTTTTTTTTCTATACAGCATATCTTAACTTGACAAAAGCCATCTATGACAACCCAAAAGCTCATATAATCCTAAATGGGGAAAAACTGAAATCTTTTACTCTTAAATCAGGTACAAGACAAGGATGTCCTCTATTACCCCTCCTATTCAATAAAGTCTTGGAATCCTTAGCAACAGCCATTAGAAAAGAGGGAGAAATAAAGGGAATAAGAATAGGTAAAGAAGAAGTTAAATTATCACTATTTGCAGACGACATGATACTTTACTTGGAAGACCCCAAAAATTCCACCAAAAAACTACTAGAACTGATAGGGAAATTCAGTAGCCTAGCAGGATACAAAATCAATACTCAAAAGTCAATAGCATCCCTCTACACAGATAACAAGCACACTTGAAGGGAAACAATAGAAACAATACCTTTTACAATAGCACCGCGGAAAATGAAATACCTTGGGATTCACTTAACCAAGGAAGTCCAAGATCTTTTCACGGAAAATTACAACACCCTAAGAAAAGAGATTATGGAGGATTTCAGAACATGGAAAGATATTCCATGCTCCTGGATAGGAAGATCCAACATCGTGAAGATGGC
>PVKA01003065.1:103693-115270 GCA_004027165.1 Ctenomys sociabilis
GAGAAATCAATCCTAAAATTTATTTGGAACCACAAACGACCTAGAATAGCAAAGGCAATCTTGGCCAATCAAGACAAGGCAGGAGGCATCACAATTCCTGATTTGAAATTATACTACAAAGCCACTGTGATAAAATCAACATGGTATTGGCAACAAAATAGACCTGAGGATCAGTGGAATAGATCAGAAGATGCAGAGGCATCTACAAACACTCAGCCATCTTATCTTCGACAAACGGGCTACACAAGCTCACTGGAAGAAATATAGCGTCTTTAACAAATGGTGCTGGAAAACATGGCTTTCTACATGCCACAAACTAAAACTTGACCCAGCTTTATCACCATGCACTAAGTTAAAGTCAAAATGGATTAAAGATCTAAACGTTAAAACAGAAACACTCAATCTCCTGGAAGAGAAAGTAGGAGGAACTCTTGAAGACATAGGGGTAGGTAAACAGTTCATGAACAAACATATATTTGCACAGGAAGCACTTGAAAGAATCAACAACTGGGATCAACTCTTCTTAAGGAGCTTCTGCATGTCAAAAGAAATTGTCAACAGAGTGAAAAGACAACCCACAAATTTTGAAAAAATCCTAACTAATAAGCAATATGGTTGGATTTTTTTTTCGTAATCCACTGTGCCAATCTACTTGTTTTAATTGGTGAATTGAGTCATTTACATTGATGGATATAACTGAGATATATCGATTTATGATCGACATGTTATTTACTTGCTGTTGTTGAACCTTTTTCTCTGGTGTTTGTTTTCCTTATTTAAACCTTCTGTTCTTGTTCATGAAGTTCTGATCATTTTGTTCCCCTCTAGAACATCTTTTAGTAGTCTATGTAGGGTTGCCTTTGGCATCATTAAATTCTTTAGTTGTTCTTTGTCATGGAAGTATTTCACTTCTCCATTGAAAGAGAGTTTGGCACGGTATAGTAGTCTGGGCTGGAATTTGTTTTCATAGAGGACTTGAAGTACTCTGCTCCTTGCTTTCCTTGCCTTCATGGTTTATGCAGAGAAGTTGGCCATTATTCTGAAGGGTTTTCCTTTAAATGTGATCTGTTTCTTTTCTCTAGTGGCTTTCAGTATATTGTTCTTGTGCTGGGTTTTTGGGATCTTGACTATTATATGTCTCTGTTTATTTTTAATTGGGTTGAAGTTGTTTGGAGTTCTGTATGCTTCAGTTACCTGAATGTCAGATTATTTCCTCATATTTGGGGAGTTTTCTGCTATTACTTCTGCCCATATTCTTTTTATATCACTTGTATGACTCCTTTTTTTCTCATTGATACCTATTAGTCTCATGATGTTCATCTTTGCATCATCTTGCAGGTGATGAATTATTTTTTCCTGCATTTTAGTTCTTTTTAAGAGATCTTTCCTTATTTTTTCACTTGTTGCAGCAGAGTCTTCGAGATCTGAAACTCTATCTTCACTTTCACTCAGTTTTTGCAAGCTTGCAATTGAAATTTTAAGTTTCTCTATATTTCTTTGACTCTGCTTCATGTGATCTATTACTTTTCTATACTGCTCATTCAAGAAATCTGTCACTTTTCTAATCTCCTCTGTTTTTTATCACTGTCTTCTTCTTTCCATGTTTTTTTTTTCTTTCCATGTTTTTAGGTTAATTTATAGAGAAAAAATTGCAATGAGACAGCTTCAAAACATGTTTGTAGGAGAGTTACAACAATTAATATATTGCATATTGATGTCTTTAACATTATTTAAACCAGTTATGTCACAAATTTTAAAATCAAGAAGATCATGGGGCCACAGAGGAATGTGATCGATGATGTAGTGTGTGCCTAAAGAGATTCACATGGAGAGAAAACATCCTCTCAGGCTTTACAGAGAGCAAACTGGTCAAGCAATGGCCGTGACTCATCCACATGGCTGACACTGACAAAGCATCTACAAACTGCAGTACAGGGTTTCAGGATAAGTCCTGAGGGGACTTGACTGACCTTCTAAGGTACAGAAGTTACATTTCTTGTTATATAGGTCTTGCTTTATCTTGGTCTTAACCATCCAGTAGAAAGGTATAGAAACGAGGTATGAAAAGTGAAGCCATGTTAATATGCTGAGCTGTGGAAGACTCAAGTCATCAGATTCAGACATTGTCAGTCCAGTGGATAACCCAGTGGACTATATTGCAATATTTTGCTGAATTCATGCATCTACAATATTTGCATGGCAATGGAATAACCATCTCTGACAAAACTAAAGAAAAAAAGTGATATAAATGAAGGACCATTTTGTATCTGCATATACAAAATAGGATAGAAATATAACTGCTTTCTCTAAATCCAATTAAGAAGAAAGTTTTGTACTAATAGTGTTTGGGCGGGATATCATGTCTGCATCCTGTGCTATGAATAATTATCACTGTCTTCTTGAGAAGCAATTTTTAATTCTTTTACTTCAGAGATTATTTCTGATCTAATTTCCTCTATGTTTCTGCGTTTGATTCTTTACTTCAGACACTATTAATTTAGAGATTTCTTTTTTTATTTCATAGATTAATTCCTGTCTGTGTTCCTCTATTCCTTTCTGCTGTTGTTTCTTTACTTCAGATGCTATTAATTCAGAGATTTCTTTTTTTTTATTTCAGAGATTAATTCTGATCTGAGTTCCTCTATACCTTTCTGCTGTTGCTTCTTTACTTCAGATGCTATTAATTCAGACATTTCAACTGTGCTAGTGTCCTTTGCACTTGTTCTGTGTGGGCTTGGGACCTGAGATTGCATTTTCTCCTTTTCTTTGTCATTTTGTATAGCACTGTCCTGTTACTTTTGGTGTAGAGCTTTGGTGCAGTTATAACATGAGCACCTACTGAAATTTGGGTGCAGATCTACTAGGTTTGAATTCATCTAGTTGTGCCTGACTTGGGTCTGACCATTGTGCTCAGGTCCTTCTTGCTGCAGCCTTTGGAGGTGAACTTGTTGTGCCCCTTGGGCAATATGTTCTGCTCCTGATTTAGTTACATGGTTTTGGCCCTTAGTCTCTGTGCAGGGACTTCAGCTGCAGAGTTTCATCCCAGGCCTGTATGCCATTCCTGTGCTGGATCCACAGGGTCAGGGGGTGCAGGAAACATCAGAAGCTCTCCCACGCATTCAACAGAGCTGGGTTTGGGCAGGTCTAGAGGGGTCCTAAGAGAATGGTAGAAGTTCTCACTCACAAGGCAGGCTTGGGATGACTCTGGTGGGGTGGAGTTGTCCCAAAAGTGAGGCAAAAGGTGAAAGGCCTCATTCACATGGTGAGCAGAGAGGTCCAGCAGGTGCAGAGTAGCACAGAAGCTCTCCCACACACTCACATGGCCTGGGATTGGGCAACTAATAGTGTTTAGACAACATATTATGTCGCATCTTGTACTATGAATAACTCTTACAAAGGCAACAATATCTAATGCATTAATTATTATAACTGTCCTACTAACCTGTTTGAAACTGTCTCATTGGTATTTATTTCTCAATAAAATTAATATAAAAAAGGAACAGTACATAGCTCTTGTTGAAGAGTATTCCAGCTATCTATTACTGACTGACAAGCAATTCCCCAAACTTAGTGCCATACTACAATAAAACAATTTATTTTTCTCATGAATTGGAAACTTGAGCAAAGTTAATGAGAATATCTCATCTCTGCTCTACATGACATAAACTGGAGCAGCTAAAATTTGGGAGTTTGGATTTGGGAATGTTCTTTTGGGAAGATTCTTACTGAACAATATAGCAGTTGATGCAGTCTGAGCCCTGGCCCATGAATGGAGCTACCCTGGTTAGTAGAAAGCCAGTGGGCTTGCCTACAGCACAGTAACTTGCTGTCCCAAGAGGATAAGATAGAATGTATAAATCTACTCAGCACAGGGGCTTGTAAGTTATCTCAGTGGTCTAAAACACCTGCTTAGGCAAGCTTAGGCAAACACAGGAACCACAGTTCCATTCCTGACACCACATGCCCTACCGGCCCCACCCACTGAGCTGACCACAAAAACAAACAAACAAACAAAAAAAAAAAAAAATTCCAGGCAGCATTTGAGGCTTAAAGCATTATCTCCAGTATAGTAACTTGGTCAACCATGTTGTTTTTAGAAAAGAAACATAGATACCACTTCTCAGTACAAGTATGTGAATGGCACATTATAAAAGAAAATCCAGCCTTGGATATACATTGATGGAGCCAACTTTGGCAAATATTGTCTTCGGCAAGGACAAAAGAACCAGTTGGTCCTTAAAGCCACTATGATAGGATAATGTGAGCATAGGTTAGAAAGCAAGGACAGGAACAGGCCGAGAGCAATTCCATACCACCGTACTCAGTCTATCTGTTCTAAGTCAGAGGGATTGGTATTGACATAGTGCTGCTGAGGACAAAACACCTACTTCTCCTTTACAAGCTCTTTTCCTTCTGTTTCTCCAGTCTGGACCAAAAAACATAGAATTCAGGTAAGTTCATTTTGTGGTTGATTGCAAGTGTTTTTTCTTAAGAAGTCAAATACCAAATGAAATGAAACTTAAGAATTTTGAACAGATAAAAACATAGGAAAAAAGAGGCAGTTTAGTGGTATGTGTTTTCTTAAGTGATATGAAGCCCTGTAGTTGATCCTCACCCCGATACAAAAATCTAAATAAACAAACTTACTCATAACAAGTTGGGAGCCATTAGAACGTCTTAGTATAGATATGTTTATTATCCAAAATTACCCACAGAAGAAATGATTTTATTAATCATCATACATCTTTCTTATTGCCTTTTTATTATTCATTTATATTACTATAAATTTGTGATACATAATATTTATGCTCCTGTATAAAAAGAAAACCTTGTATTAACATTTAATACTAAATTTATGGAGACATCATAAAATTGATACAAGTTACCTTTGGCCTGTGAAAGTACCAGAAGTGTTCAAACTGGTAGCCAGGAGCTTTCACACATTTACTGCTATGGTGAACTGTTAATGGGGTAATCCCTCAAAACACACTGGCAGTGTAGTGTGCTTTCTGCTCTGTACAACATCCCCGCATCTATGAGGATGACCCCGTCCATTGAAAAACAACGTACTATTTTTCTTTTCCCAAAGTGTGTACACATTTTGGCATGCTCTCTCATACCCTCGGATACATCTTGTTCATTTTTATTTCTCTGTCCTCTTTTCCCCTAATCCTTTTCCCAGTTCCCTTCTCATCTACAAATTCCACCTCCATGTTTTCTACCATTTCTCCTTTCTTTTGTTCTTTATTTATATTGGGTTTCTCACGTGAGAGAAACAACCTTGTCTGATTTGTTTGTTATCCTTATCATTATGATCTCAAGACCTGTTGTCTCACAATTACTGAGAATGTTTCTCTAAAGAAACCTGAGCCACAGTGGCTTCCTTGTTCCTTCTTGTTCATCTCAGCAGTAGACAGAGGCAGCGACAATGACTTTAGAAAAACATGATCCACAATACCTTCAGTGGCTGGATCCAAATCCTAATTTTGCTTTTTATGAATGTGGAACCCTAGTATAGTGGGCTAAACTCTTATGGTCATGTTCAGCTAATATTTATTGGGTGCTGAATTAAGTGAGTCAATATTCTAGGCACTACAGACAAATCAAAAGAACCTAGAAAATAATATCACAATGCAAATCATGCATTCACAGTGAGAATAAAAATGGTAGAACACATCAATGATGTTGAGTGATATGGAGAAAAATTACATGGTAAAAAAGAATAAAGCATGATAGGAGAGGGTATAGGTCAGGGAAGAGGTCTCTTATGGGTGATAAGAGGAGCCACACAGAGGCCTGAATTTTCTGATCAAGGAGGGAACACATCTTGAAGAAGAAACAAACACAAAAGGCCTGAGGCTCCATTGTGCTTTCATATTCCAGTAACAACACGAAGGTAGCCAAAACAGAGTGACTGAGTTCAATGTAATAGAAACAGAAGCAGGAATATAGCAAGGTCATGGAAGGCTTCATAGGCCTTGGTAAAAACAACGTGTTTATTGCAAATTATTGGGGAGCCATTAGATGAGGTTAGGAAGAGAAGTTATCTGATCAGACTTCAATGTTTCTTACAGCTCTCTCTGGACACTGAGTGGAAAATAAGGACACACAGATGTAGGCAGGCAGTCCAGTCAGGAGACCAGGAGAGCAGTCTTCCAGTCACATTCCTAGGCTACATTCAGCAGATATTTATTGACTGCTTACTGAAACAACACAATGTTTTAGGTACTAAAGACAAATAAAAAGAAAGAAAATAATATCACAACACAAAGTCCCTGCCTTCACAAATCATAGGCAAGCCTTTGCTGACAGGTAAGTAGGGAAATGTTGAAGATGCTACGAAGCAGGTTGGTCCTAGTATATTCCAAATATAGGTGCTGAGGCGATGTGATGATAGACTAAGAGATAATAATCAACGTAAGAAGACTGCTTGAGGATAAAATGAAATAGTTGGGCGAAGTATTTTTCACAGTGCTACATTCTCAGAGGATGTGATTTTCCAGCCCACCTCCACTCCTCATTCCTACATTTTTTCACAAGTAAAGTAAGATCTTAAAGAACTTAACATGATTTGTTGAGGTGAGACAAGGAGGTGAAGCCAGGGTTCATTCCCTGCTCCAAGGTCACCCTACTCCTCTGTCCCCTACAGCACCCTGGCTAAGAGCAATTTTGAAGTATACAAGGAAGTACTACAAGGTTTTCTCCTTACCTAATGCCTTGGCACTGGCTGCTTCCCCACATCAAATCCTCCTTAGTCCTGCATCCAGGCACCTGCTACTAATACTGTGAGGTTCAGACTATTAAGAGACACTAATTTTCAGGACTCTTCCACCTCCACCCTGCCTCTCTCTTCCTTGGCACCGGTGACCCTCAATTGTCACTTCTGCTGCACCCTGGACCCTTCCTTCACTTCAAACTGCACCACACTGGACTGTGACTGTGGTAGTGGAAAAATCCATCCACGTTATTTTCCTGTGGACAAAGAAAATATTTCTTTATTAGATCCATAACTGGTATAGTCTTCTTCATAAGTCCCACCACCACCATTGATAGGAAAGAAAAGAAATATAAGTTCAACTTGTGGCTCCTGGGTCTCTATATTTCCGAAGTCCCTCTTTCTGGATTGCTCCCCTTTCCTCTAGGGGGCAGTGTTGAGTACATGGCTCATGGTGGTGGAGCATCTCTGAATTAATCAGTTTTCTCTGAATTTCATTTGAGTTAGGCTCAGAAGGTGAAGGATAAGCTGTGGCCCAAAGTGCTGTGACCTGAGAGGAGGCCAATTCCACTTCAAGCATCTTTCCAATACCTTCTGCAGTATCTCCTGTTGGCATGTCCCATAGACATTCCTGGGTTCATTCAGTTCCTTCAAGAACCAAGTGTCTTCCCTAGTTGACTGGTCCTCCCTGAACTCTTACAGACTTTTATCAAAGGAGCTTCAGAGTTTTTTTTTCCATGTCTAAATCTATACTTGCTACAGGACTATCTTGCCTCTAGCCACAGGACTACCTCTACCACAGTAAAACCTTTCCTCAGTGCATGAACTCTCCATTCTTCAGTTCTGCCTCCCCCTGAGCAGCTAATAGTGATTTGAGGATGCCAGCCTCCACCTAATCCACAGCTCCTACCACTTGGTTCCTGTAGCCCCACTTCTATATTTCTACCTCACTTCCTCTTCCCATATCTGCTAAGACTAAACGCCATGGAACTCTCTCTGTATCTCTCTCTCTCTGTATCTCTCTCTCTCTGTATCTCTCTCACCCTGTATCTCTCTCTCTCTTTTTCTCTCTCTCTCTTTCTCTCTCTCTCTCTCTTTCTCTCTCATATGCAATCTCTCTCTCTCCCCTCCACTCTCCCCCCAGTGAGCTACTTTGCAGTGAGCTCTCAGATATAAATTTCTATGACCAAGTATACCAGCCCTATTTTTCATATGTTAAATGGCAGCTAAAATGACTTACATTATGTTCTAGCTCAGCAAAGACTGTCTGACAAACCCAGATCTGCCATCTATCATGACAATAATGTGGCATATTGCACAATTAGAAAAATCCTCAGAGCACTCTAAGTAAGCATTTGTTTAGCTTACAGGTCTGGAAATTGAACAGGAGTCTACCAATTAATGCTGCATTCCACTAGAGAGGCTCAGCTGAGCTGATTCTGATCCATTGGTTGCTCTACACTCCCCTGTGACAAGCAGGTCAGCCCAGGCGCATTATTCTCAGGGCAGTAAAGAGCGTAGAAAGTAGCCCAACATTTCCAGTCTTTGCTGATATCAGCTCTGAGGCCTCTCACTGGACAGAACAAGTTAAATAAGATACAGAAATATGGCCACCGTGTGTCAGCTTTTCTTTACCTTGTCAGAGTATCTGAGAAAATCAACTTAATGAAGGAAAGATTCATTTTGACTCACACCTTAACAGATTTTTGTCCATGGTCAGTTAGTGCCATTGATTTTACTTAGCCCTGTGATGAAATAGGTACATCGTGCAAAGGTGTAGCAGTCAGATGGTAGCATCTGGGAAAGAGAGAGAAACAGCAAGAGTTAGAACAAGAGGTTCAGAGAGAAGGTATCTTGGTTACTTTTATCCTCACTTAAATAAAACACCTAGCACTCACAGCTATAGGGGAAATGGTTTATTTAGCTCACATTTGGTAGAAGTTTCAGTTCATAGTTGAGTAGCTCCAAGGCAAGGTGGCATGGCAGAGGGGAGTCTCAGAGGACAGTGGAAAGTGGAAGGCAAGAAACAGCAAAAGTAAAGCAGTAAGCAATGCCAGCAGTTGTCTTTCTATCCCTTATATTTTAATTCAGGATACATGCTCTTATGCTTGGTAGCCCTCAACCCAGGATGGACCTTCCCATTATCCACACCCAGAACTATGCCAAAGCAGTCAGTGAACTAATTTAGTAATCCCATGTTCTTGGTCATGTCATGTCTGAAAACCCCAACCTATGACTGCATGAGGCTTTGTGGGACATCTACAAACAGGCAAGAGGAAGTATGCTTTTCCCTTCAATTTGGCCCTACCTCTTAATTTTCCATTACCTCCAAAAACTTCCAGCAAATTATCGATACTTCAGTAGGTTAATCCAATAGTGAAGTTAGAGATGTCCAGCTCTAATTGCCTTTCAAAAGCCCCACTTCTGAACATTGTCACATTGAGGGCTAAAACATATGAGCCCTTAGGGGATATTCCAGGTCAAAAATTATCATACCTCTCAAACAAGATCTCTCTAGAAAACATGTGGATAAGACTATTATGGATGAGGGAGCAAAGATCTGTGGTATGAATACAGATATCCTAAATGTTGACTATTTTAAAATAACTCTTCTGAGACCCCTAGGCTCACATCCTTAACAATCTTCCACCAGACTGAATTCTTACTTCTGTTACAGAATTACCCATTCATCAGTTTCTTTAGTAGCTATGTCCTACTTAAGATCAGTAGCCATATTCTATTTATATTCATCAGCTTTGAGTACCTAAGTGTTTGTAGTGGTTGGTATAGTTGCATAGTTCTGACAGAGACCATCTTCTCTTGCTTGTATGGCAGTGATATTTTTCTAACTTTAGGAGTAGGTACTTATCTTAAAAATTCATGTGAGAATATACCAGTGACAAAGCCGATCAGCAAATTATATTGCCCTGGACACAGGAATCAAAAGTGCCTCCATGAAAGTCATACTCAGAGCATCTGTTGGCTTGTTGTAGAAACTAATCACCAATCTCTTGAATATGAATGAAAAGCCACATAGCCCTGATCCATTTGTATCCAAATTGCCAACATGAGGGAAGCCAGTTCAGCCCAAAGAAAACCCAGAGACTCATAGATCAGAAAAATAGATAGATAAAGTGCCCTGCCTCTAAAGTCTTCAGCTAGGTATGTGAAGACCCCTTTAGCCTAGATTCAGGATCAGAAGGATAGGATGTTTCCATTCACATACGTTGGCATTTTCTGTGCCCTTTTGTTCCATTTTGTTGTTTCTATTTATATATTCAACTATAGCAATTTCACTTTAATAGTTGCATTTTTGTTCTTTGAAGTGAACATATTTATTGGTTCCATTTTTCACTATCTGTATTCACACAGTATAATACAGGATTTTTGTGGGTAGAGTCTTCTTTCTTTGCTGCTTTATTCTCAATATATGAAACAGTGTTTAAAACAAGCAATGTACTTATAAAAATGTGTTAAATACATGAGTAAATGAATGGATTATGGAGGTCAGTTTGAACTGACTTTTCTGCTTACTACCACGAAAAGAATCCCAATACACTGTTCAGTGTAACTAGCTGAACCAGTCTACAGATGGAAGAGGCTATGAGAGCAAGACATATAAGAGCTGTCTTCAGATAGGTAAAGGCTATGCTATAACAAAACAGAGAATGACATTCTTGTGGTTCCAGAAGGGGAAGTTATATTAAGGCTCAATATAAGGAAGCTTTCTAACAAACTATTAGAGATGGAATGTGCTGACAGGGGAAGTGATAGGTCTCCTGTCACTGGTGCCCTAACAGGTTAATCTAAGCTACCAATAGAACCTGTACAGAATATTCTTCTAACAGTGATGGAATAGTTCCTAGATAAGTTCTATATTTAGCATATATAATTCTAGTCTTCTATCCGAGGCTCCCAAATTACATATGTATGTTAAAATCTGAACAGATGGGGAGGGCTTTACTTGTGTGTCTGTTACTTGTAAAGATTTTCTTCTGTCTACTTGTAGCTTTGACACATATAGTCCTGTGACTTTGAAAGACCCATCACCTTGGGAAGCCTTAGTTTATTTGCTAAAAAAAGAACAGGAGTGGTGTTGATAAATATGCAAGATTACATTTATAAGTGTTCATCTGTGGTATGAACTTGTGCTAAAGGCTTTTGGTTTAATGTGAATATCAGAGTCACACAAAGCTCTACACTTAAGGAAAACATACAGCGCATTATCTTCTTACACATGAAGAAACAAATATGCAAAAACACTAAGTAAATTTCCCTGTGTCACAAGACAGGAAATTTTGCAGCTTAGAAGCTGAGTTGGTAGTCTGGACTCAACATGTTGAGCTACAGCTTATGTATTATTCAAGATTGAGGTAACTCCTGCACAGCATAATACCTCAGTGAGTATTCCAGTCTCTGAGAGTCTAGGATGATACACCTTCCCCTCAGACTACATGCACAGGTTATAAGGCTTTGCTGTTGACCTAGGCATCAAGCAAAGCAGCTCCATCCCACCCTGCTGGCTCCAACTCCACAGTGTCCTAAAAGTGGGTGTTCCTCAAACTCTCCCTACCCTCTCCTTGTTCTTTCACCATTTCTGACCATAAGGAGGCAGCACATACTCTGAGTCTGACCTTTCCAGGTAAGATGGCAGCATCAGTTGGGATGAAAAGACAATATTATTAGCTTCTCCTTTACAGATTAAGAAACTGAACCTCAAAGCGCAATGAGATCATACAACTTGTGCAAAGTCATCCCTAGTGAGAAAGTGACAATATCAAGATATTTAAACTCAGTGTAACTCAGTGAAAAATCTACCTTCCAATTCTTTTTCTCTCTCCTCCCTGATTACCCTCAAATAT
>PVKA01003066.1:0-115067 GCA_004027165.1 Ctenomys sociabilis
GAGGCTAGATGCTCCACATAAAACTCACCCTGCGTAAGGTACATCTCCGCGGGCTGCACATGGATATCCAACTGTCTTCCAGTAAGCCAGACATTAAAGAAGTTGCAAAAAAATGTAAAAGAATGTTACTCATCCCTTCTATAATTATTTTCATTAAAAATGTATGCTACGTGCTAAAAAAAAAAAAAAAAAAAAAAAAGAAAATGTAACACACACCAAGTTTATGCAACACAGATAAAGCAATACTGACAGGGGGAGTGACACCGCTGAAAACTTCTAAAGGGAAAACGGAAGAGTCTGAAATCAGTTATTTCAACATCAACCTTAAGAGTCTAGAAAAATAACAAAAGAATTAAGTAGACAGGTGGAAACAATAAATATAAAAACAGAAATTGATTAAATGGAAAAAAAACCCCAAAAGTAATCTGGCTCCCCTAAAAGATTAATAAAATGTACAAACTGACAATAACAAAGCAAGAAAGCACAGCTTTCTGATATGAGGAAAAAAACTAACCACAGACCTTAAAGACATTAAAAGGAAATCAAGAGGACATTGTAAACCGTTCTACTCAAATAATTCAGACACACAAGGGAGGAGTAGCAGAAAACATGTGCTTTGTCAGTATACAGGCTTCTCAGGAGGTACACAAGCGTTATGTACTACAAACCTGCACTAATAAAAACGTTATAAAGAAAGCTAGAAGAATCTTTTCTCATGAGGAAATTATGAATATTTGAGAATACAGACATGTTTGAGCATTACTCCATGTGTTCATGTATTGAATATAACAGTAGCCTATTAAAATGTATGAAATATGTTTTTATATCAGTTTTAAAGTGAATTTAAGCCAAAAAAGTCTGACAAGTTAGATAAAATAAACCATTTTCTTGAAAGACACAAACTGCCAAAATTTCCTGAATGGAAATAGTAAATGTAATTTTTTTAAAACTACTAAAAGTGAATTCATAATTTTAAAATTCCTGAAACAGAAAATACCAGTACAAAATCATTTCACTGGGGAGTTTTATTGAACTTTTAAAATAATTAATATGAGTGACACATAAACTCCTCCAAAAATGAGGACAAGAAGGAATAACTTTCAATTCATTTAAAAAAGTTAGTATTACACTACTATCAAATCAGGGAAAAAACAATCTAGCATCCCTCATCAATATAAACAAAAATGCTTAACATGAAATTAACACAATAAATACATCAATATATAAAAAGAATCATATGCCATAGCCAAATTGGATTTATTAATGATGCAAGTTTGCTTTAATATTCAAAAGGACATAGCATAATCCACCATATTAATAGGTTGAAAAAAAAAGTCAAATGCTTGTGGAAAAACAAGTAGTCTCATAAAATGACTGTCAGTTTTTCCTAAAGTGTTGCATAGAATCAGAGAAATCTATTCCTCTATTATGGCATTAGTTAGATTCTGACTTAAATTTAAGTGTATTGAACAGAAATTCTCTTTATTCTAGTCGTCTTTGAAGTGGAACTTCTCTGCTCCTTCCCTGATCAAGACTGTATGGTACTCCTTAGTTTTCTTACTTTCTAAATCTTGGATTATTGTATATACAAACGCTGGAAGACCCTGTCTTAACTTTGATTTCTGAGGATTAGCCATATAACAGTTTTTTAAAAATTAATTTTATTAAGAAGCAATATCGATGAGACAGTTTCAATACCAATTAGCAGGATTTCAATAATTAACGCATTGTATATGGCTGTCTTCGTAGTGGTTATTCATAGTACTCGATGCAGACATGACATCCTATTCAAACAGTTAGTACAAGTCTTTCTTCTCACTGAATTAAGAGGATGTAGTTGTATATCTATCCTAACTATTTTGTATATATAGATACAAAATGGCCCTTCATTTGTATCCCCTTACTTTTTTAGTTTTTTAGAGATTAAATTTATTCCTTCTTTTTTATTTTTTTTTCAGAACCGGGGATTGAACTCAGGCCCTTGTGCTTGCCAGGGAAGAGCTTATTTCACTGAGCTATCTACCCAGCCCTAAAGTTATTCTTATATAGATTCTCATATACAGAAAAGGATATGGAAATACTAAAGAGAGTAAAGCACTATTTTCTTTAGCTGTTTTCTTTCTCCACCTTAACCTTTTAACTTTCATATGTTTGTTTATATGTGCATCCATCCTTTTTGTTTCTTTTCTCCTCTTATATATTTTAGTAATTTTCCCCCCTTATAATCTTCTTTTAGTTGATATGAATATATTTTTTAGTCTTTTCTACTAGATGAAAGAAACAAAACAGAACTGATTTTTATACTATATTATCCTGTAAAAATGTCATATAAAACTGAAAATGTTATTCAAACTCCCAAAGTTAGAAAAAAAAACTTGAAAATTTATTGCAAAACAAACATATTTTGGAGAAACAAAGAAAAAAGTGACATTAAAATAACAAGGCAATTTTAAAAAATTACATCTAGGACCCTACTCTGCAAAACCTTACAAACTGAGAAGCAAACTGAATGCTGTATACGTATCAAGAGTCCTCGGTAGTCGTGAGGCTGGGGACAGAGGCTGTAAACCCAGGCCGATACCAGCAACACAGAGAGTCCCTGTTTGAACAAAAAAGTATAACAGCTATGCAAAGAAGTAAAGAACTACTTTTTAAGAGACCAGTTAATGGAAGAAAAGATGATCTAAATATACACTTACTCAGAAAAGACCATTACAAACCACTTTACCATTTGTGATACATTGAAGGAACATTTTCAATTGCAGTAATGACATAATGAAAATTTCTTTCAGTTCTGTCAAGTTTCTTTAAGAGGTATACTATGTATAAGCCTAATCTGATATCATGTAATATAATTAAAGAAGATATTGCTCATTTATCTGTTTTAGTAATCGAAAAATTTTATTGCTTCCCTGTCATGAATCAGCACTAGTAGTTCAAAATGAAGAAATGCAAAGAATATAGTCCTCAACTTTCATGCACTGAAAATCTTGGAGTGAACAGTAGATATAAAATAGAAACAAGAAATATGGTTAAATATATTAAGAACCTATACCTTACAGCCAATGGGGGCACAAAGAAATAACCTAAATAATGTGAAGGACATAGAGACTACAAAAAATTTTTGAAAGACAATAATGGTTATTATTCTCTAAAGAGTAGAAAATGATGACAGAAAGAAGAACAGCATTAGACAATAACAGTTATTCTAAGGAGAAAAAATATTCTGGGCATGGCTGTGGTGGGGCTGCTGAGGCGAGGTTGCTGACATGCCAAGCGGATGGACCATGCAAGACTCCGTGCTGCACAGTGGTTTAAAGCATTCTACAAGTCTACATGACTAGTTTAGAGTGGGCTGATGGGTATACCTTGATGGCCAGAGGAAAGGGTAAAGACAGTGTTCTGTGATAAATGAAATATTGTATTGTAAAGCATGGGAATGTGCTGAGGAATGTTGAGATGGAGGGAGCTATGATCTTATCTATATTCTGACTAATATCCCTTGGCTGATGAAGAGGGATGGTATGCTAGAAAAACCCAAACACACCGTATGAAAATCATTAAAGATACTATTTCAACAGTGTTCCAAAGTATCAAAAGTCTGTGGTTAATAAAAATTATTTGTGAAATTGTGACAATCATTTAAAATATTCAGATATGCTTATGATAGATAATAATTTCATTTACTTTGGAGAACTGGCACATGTAGATATTATTCCTTAGTTCTCGTAGTCTTTTTGACTATTTTCTTTCCCCTGCTCTTGATCACTATTTCATTTTTGCAAAGTGCATCTGTCTTGTTTCCTTTATTCTCTACTTGTGTTCAAGTTTGCTCACCTAGGAAAATCCATGCAATATTGTAGGCCCAACTTGCTGTTTTTAACCTTATGGTTTTCCATCCCATGCATTTTCATGCAATTGACAAGATTGCTTCTTTATGGCTAAATAATATTCTGCAACACGTTTATATCATATTCTCTTTATATAATCATATTTGCGTCCATTTTGTGCCTTTTTCCTAACATCTTCATTCAAAGTGGTTGTCCCTTACAATTGTATTTCTCTGGCTCTCTTATTTTACTAGACTTCCAGCACGAGTTGAATGAGGAATACTGGTAGGAGACTGGCTGACAGGAAGATAGGAACAGCTCTGATGGTTCTTGAAACCTTCAATTTTACTGTAGTTTAGGAGCCAACATACTTTTTAAGAAAATTATTTAAATGGGTTCCCAAGATCAGTTGAGTAGTGTGAGAACTTTGTAAAACACTAATATGAATATGATAGAATTTACAGAGTTTCAAAATAATAGTATAAAGCCTTCTCAGGGCTCAGGGAGTGAGCTACCAGCTAAACTGAAGAAACAAAAAAAGAACAGTCTTCATACACTGTTTTAGAATTCTGTCAAATGATAATCTAGTCTATTCTCGAAGCAACAATGGAGCGTGTCCCAGAGTTGTATCTTTGTTGCAACATAGCTCCTCATAAGAAGCCCAGTCTCCTGGTAGTTCACGCTCTGTGTCTCCTGTGCTCCTGATATCTGAGCATCCACTGTTGGTCTTTGTCTGATAGAATGGCATCTGATGGTTTATCCTGGGACAGAAACACTCGGGTATTAAGTGGACAAGAGCAGCCAAGGGATGTGATGTCTGCCCAGGGGACCAGAAATGATGCTGTTGATTTAGGGAAACATCATAAATTTAGGGTAAGAAGTTATTTACTAAATTCTGGGTCCAGAAAATATAACACTTAGGCAGCCTGTTAACAATGAATATGAAATGGAAAACTGCCTGTTTCTTATGTGTGTATGAGAAGGAGATTTGTGGAGGTAGAATTGGGGGAGGAATGTGCAAGGCAGAGAAATTCTTCATTAACTTTTAAGATTTTCAATGTTTGTTATTTATGTATTTTCCATTAAAATGTTTTATTAACTTTATTGAGAAACAAATATCAATGAGACAGTTTCTTTTTTTTTTTTTTGTCCTTTTGAGACAGGGTCTCACTATGCAGTTCAGGCTGGCCTTAGGCTCACTTTGTAGCTCAGGCTGGTCTTGAACTCACAACAATCCTCCTGCCTCAGCCTCCCTAGTGCTGGGATTACAGGCATGCACCACCACACCCGGCTGGATTTTTTTTCTCTCTTTTTTTTTTTTTTGGCAGCACCGGGGACTGAACTCAGGCCCTTGTGCTTGCCAGGGAAGTGCTTATTCCATTGAGCCATCTCCCCAGCCCCAATGAGACAGTTTCAATACTGATTAGTAGGACAGTTTAAATAATTAATACATTGCATATTTTGTCTTTGTGGTAGTTATTCATAGTACAAGATACAGACATGATATCCTGTCCAAACACTATTAGTACAAATCTTTCTTCTCATTGAATTAAGAGAAGTTAGCTGTTTATTTATCCTTACTATTTTGTGTATACAGATACAAAATGGATCTTCATTTGTATCCCTGTTTTATTTTGTTCAGTTTTTTCAAAGATGGATTTTGTGGTACTCAGCATGCATTCTATTAATAGCTATACCACCATCCTAGTTGAATTCTTCTTCCTTTCTTCTTTTTTTAAAGGCCAGAAAAGTATGGTGACACATACCTGTGATTCCAACAATTTTGGAGGCATAGCCACAAATATCACAAATTTGAGATCATGTCTGACAAATATGTGACTTAAGAAGTGTCTCTAAAACAAAAAAGTTAAATGGAGAAAGGATGGAAACGTAGCTCAGTCTGAAAATCTTGAGTACAATTCCTACACCACAAAAAGTAAAACAATAAACAATCATCTTTTGAGAGCATATGGAACTATTTTTCATTTCTTTCATTCTTTTTTCTTTGGATATATTCAACTGTGTTAGACAAAAGCAAAAACTACTATGGTAATCTAACATAATAAAGGAAGAAGACTTGCACTGAGTATCTATTTTTCGTACATAGGCAAAAAGAAAATAAATCATTTCACTGAAATGCAAATGCCAGCAATTGTGGAAACAAAACAATATACCCCTTCTTTTAAGTATTAGGAGTCTCACAGTGCCTGGCACATTCAATAAATATTGGTGTTCAATAACTTTTGGATTATTGGAGGAGGGATTAAAATCAACAGATACAGCTCTTCTACAACTATTAGATAAAGGCCTGAAAATTAAGACTCGCTGCTGGAAATGAAGCATTTTTTTGTTTGTCCTCTAATCTGAAAATATATGAATGTATGCAAACAAAAACACTAGTATTATTTTTAGTGAAGTATTTTCTTCTCATCTTTAAGCAGTGAGTCAAATTTATAAAACTCAAAGCTATCTAAAAAGAATGATTGCCTGTGAGAGAGCAAGGCCCTGATTTGTGATCACAATGCAATTATCATTTGAAATTTTTATTCCCTTCCCAACATGGGAAAATAACTCTTCTGTTTTTAAAGATGAAATATTGGACTGAGAGTAAGAAAAAGTAAACTTGAGTTTTCTTAATCATAAAAATACAAAGTATAATTGGCAAAACTACTATATCCTTCCAAAAAATGAAGCACAATAGATAGAATATTCCAGTGGGCAGATGTTAGCTATAAGTGTGCATTGTTTGGAAAAGGAGTTAATTAACAACTTATTAATTGGATAGAAAATCTGAAACTGTTGTACTTCTAGCAAATACATAATTTTCTTCAAGTATTATTAAAGAGTTTTTGTTGTACCTATTAAAGATTCTTGTCTCTAAGTTAATTTCATTATGCTAATAAGCTATCATCGTTACAGAACCTAAGCTTTGATCCATGTTAATTGTCGTGATCTTCAAAGACAAAGTCACCGCTTACTTTAAATGAATTTTACATCTTTTTAAAGAATCACACGGAAATTAGGGGAAGTAATTAATTTTTTATTATGTGTCTCAATATTTTTAAAGGAGGAAGTCAATGGTATTGGCTAGAATTCATTTTAACATTTAACTAGGGAAAACAGCATGAGGCGAAAAAAACATTCAGATGCGAAAGATTAAAGAAAATTTGAAACTGGGGCCTAATTTGTCTTGATAAACTTTGGTGTTTAATATGCTTCTTTTGTTCTCAGTGTGAAACTGCAGAGTTTTGATTTGTAAAAACTTTTTGAAGAATTCATTCTTTCTAATTTTTATTCATTTCTTCTTTTTTTTTTTAATGGTAAGGCAGAGCTGGTTGACCTTCAAGCCACAACACTTTTAAATATCTATGAACATACAAGGTTAAATCTATTAGTGGTCTGATATAGCCTGTTGAATAGACACGGAATATTTTTTCTCTTATCTGAAGCAGATAAGACTCCATTGTTCCTATACATAACTAGTTATTTGAAATTTGCAGTATAAGCACACAATGTTATTCAATTATTTGCATTTCTTTTTGTGACTAGAAAAGCTTAAGTGTGTAAGTAAATTCATACTATAACATTTTTAACTCTAGGAATATAAGATACTCTTTAACAACATATGCATGAGGATAATTGGTAGTTATATTTTTGTTATAACCAAGGTGACGCATAGGATAGGAACTTTCTTTAAAGCTACTGCTGGTACAAATAGTCAAGAATGATGGCAAATACCTATAATCTCAGCACCTAGGAGACTGAGACAGGAGGATCTCTGTAAGGTCCAGACCAGCTTTAAATGAATGAATGAATAAATAAATAAATATTTAAATAAATAAATAAAAGAGCTTAATATAATGAAATTCAGGAAAAGTGATAAAGGCAATAATATTAAAAGGTATGCATTAAACTTGGATCAACTGTCAATGTTGTAGTTTTATAATGATTTAAAATGTACATGACTTTTTTTGAAATATCACATATATAAATATCAAAGATTATAGAGAAATATAATTACAAATGACACAGAAATTCACTAAATTTTATAAATAAATTCTTGTAAAGAAGTGAAAAAATACCAACTTGAGTTTAGAGAAAATCACATGGCTCTATACACATTTTAACACATACAGACGTTATAATTTAACAAATGAGTTAGTAGTAAAATTGTCTTTTCCTGGGATAATTGAAGAACTGATGAGCTTATCACCATAATGTACAGATGTATAAATAGTAGTTTTCAGTTTTTCATATACAAGATAATAACTTGAGGGCAGATGATGTATAAATTCCACTATGGCTCCAAGAGTTTATGTTTTAATAAGTAGTGGCAGGTACTGTTCTTTCCAGTGGGAGGGGATCGGGACTTGACCCAGGATCTCATCCACATGCTAGACAAGGACTGTTTCACTGAGCCATGCCCTTGGCAAGCTGTGGCGATGCTGACGGCTATTAGATGGCAAACTTTATCTGTTCTCCGACTGTTTGTATTTCTCTTTGTGATCAGGAAACATTTGTTAATCATATAAGGTTGGAGATCAAACAAGATGATAGAAACTTTGATGTCTTATATTAAGGGGACTAAGATAATAAGACTGGCTAATTGCATTAGCTTATGTTAAAATACCATCACATTAGGATGTTGTTTTCCTCTTCAAAACCTGGCTCTATACCCTTTTTGTGACAAGGTTGTCATTTTAATGCTTTGTTTTCTGTAGAATTAACACCTACTGAGTGTTTGTTAATTGGAATTTAATTTTAGTCCTTTATGTTGCAACCCAGTGTTTTTATTTATTTATTTTTTTTTATACATTTAGTACAGTATCTACAGGGTCTCATTACACAGAATGGACTCATAGTGATCCTCCTGTTTTCAGCCTCCCAAGTGCTGGGATTACAGGCGTGTGCCACCATGCCCAGTCTCGATCACTTCACAGCGCCCCAAGGGTGAGGCCAGCACAGCCTGCTATTGATCAAAACCCAGTCCCTGGGTCTGCATAAGCAGTCACTGTAATCCTCTGAGCTATCTGGCTGCCCCTGTTTGTTTTGTTTTTCAGAAAAGGCCATGCTATGCAGTTTAGGCTGGTGTTTCCCTCACTTTGTAGCCCAGGCTGGTTTCAAACTTGCAAAAATTCTCCTGCCTCTGCCTTCTCATTCCTGGCATAATAGATATGCACCACTACGCATGGTTTGTGTTTTTAATTGATCCTCTCTACTCACTAGGTATGGCTCCTTAAAAATGTTACAACTATGTATGATGTGTTTCCTGCCAATGGGTTTATTCTAAAAACTGTGCTTGAGTTTCTGTAGCTATTTATATGAAAGATTTGTAATTCTTTAGTTTCCCTAGCACTATTTAAAAAGTAAAAGAAAAATAAAATTTCAAAGCAGGCTTAAATATGAGAAAAATTATGAATAGGCAAATCTAAAAAGAGGAAGGATTTAGGAAGCAAAAATGGTTAAATTGTTTAATCAAAGGTATAATTTATTATGGAAAAATTGTTTTAAGACTTTTAAAACTATTGTAACAATTGCAGTAGCTGCAAAGAGACTGATCAGAGATTCTATGATGTGTCTAACAGATTTTTGTCAAATACTATAAACACTAAGGAACAATATCCCTGAAAAAAGATTTGATTTACAGTATTTCTAAATAACCATGGCTTTTCAACTGGAGGAAGATATTTGCTAAAAGAAATATGTATTTTTCCATGTTTTAGTAGAATTATACAATTATCAGCTTTCTTTATTTATTGTACTTTATAAAGTGAGTTGTAAACTGAACCCCTAGACAGGTTCTGTTTTTCTTTATACACTATTTTAAACATTCTAAAGTTAGTTTGTGGGCCGGGGAGATGGCTCAGTAGAATAAGCATTTCCCTGGCAAATGCCATGGTCTGAGTTCAATCCCTGGTTCGGCCAAAAAGAAAAAAAAAAAAAAAAATCCAGGCATTTAGTACTATGGACAACCACTAGGAAAATAACAAGGGAGAAAGTATTAATTGTTGAATCTTTGATGTAATTCAGGTATAGAAAATAAGATACGCAAACAGCTGCACTGTCTTTATTTACTGATAAGAGACATATGGTATAATAATGTCTGTAAGTATAATATCATGTATGCACCTTCTATGATACCAAAACATTATGAAAACAGTTTGCAATGTATTAATTTATCAAATCTATCTTGTCAAGGTATCTTAAAACTGCCTCATTGATATTCGTACTTCAATAAAACAAACAAAAAAAGTTAGTTTGTAACATAGAAAATTGTGTGATGTGATTTTATGCAAGTAACTGGATTTCTAGCTGTAATCTTTTCTGAAGATACTAAGCATTTCCTTCTATGTAGCAATGATGAGATGGAGCACAAGTGAAATTTCTCTGGTAGCTTGGGATGCCATGACCTCCTGTGCTCCTTATCATTGTCTACTGAGTTTACACACATTAGCAGTTTGCTTAAGCATTTAAAACACCTGTGTTTGCCACAATGGATAAAAGTATTGTTCACAAAACATAAATGCACATCTTATGTCAATGGAGGGGTTGCCATCTTACTTGAAAATCACTGGATGTGTTGAAATATTAAGTTATTAAGCATGTCATTGCAAAGAAGACAAATGGAATAATGGAAAGGGAGTAATTTCTATCTTACAAGACTAATTTGTTTATATTCCCAATTACCTTTGTCAGCACTTCAGGAAACCTTGAAGTTTTATTTGTTCGTTCGTTTGTTTTTGGTGAGTATTTGGCAAGTCTAAGATTAATAAATGAAATATTAAGGTTTGATGTGAGAAACCTTCATTTCCATATAGAGGAAGTAATATTCTAATTTAAAAATACTAAAATACCTTTGATTGAAGTTTGTTATAGGATGTCTGTAGTTCACTGTGTTATATGCTTTCGTCTTCTGAAGACCTTTGCTTTTAACTAAATTCTTACTTATCTTTCTAATTTAACATCGTCCCACATTTTTCTTTGTAGTAATTTTGGGCTATCTGATAACATATAATGGAAAATGTGTTAAGGTCTCCCACCAGTTCTTAATGCATATTTCAAATGCTTAGAACAACAATTTTCAGAAGCTTTCATTAAGGTTAATTTAAAAACTACATTAAATACAAACAGATTTTCTTACAAACAAAATGCAATGTGTACTTAACAGACTTCTGTATGTTATATTTGATAAACTACCTCATATAAATGCAAATTTTGACTTTCTGCCAGAACCAGGTGGTACTGAAAATATTTCTATTAAACAAATAATGCTGGAAGAGCAAACATTAAGCACTGATACATTGCATAGGAAAGAGGATATTTTCAGTCAGGTTTGATGTATATTTTCAAGTTGACCTTTTTGCCTACAGAATGAAATAAACAGATTGAAGACTAATACGTGGTAAGAAATTGTCTTGGTGTGAAAGAAGATTTAGGAAAATGTACTTGGGGGAGGAATTTTACCTGTTCTGAAAAATAGACAAGTATGTTTATTTTTTCAATTTTGCATGGTTATTTGATTGTATCTTCTTATTTCTCTCTTAGTATCGAGAAGCTTTCATCTCAACCACTTGAAAACTTAATGAGGAAAGAAAAATAATGCTGGATGATTCTAACCATTCTGTCATGGAAAAATCAACTATTTTGAATTCTTAGTAGACAAAACACAATAAGAACATGAAAGTAAGTGGAAGACCTCTCTCAAAATGTCTTCCTTCATCTTATGAGACAAAACTATCCAAACCCCAATGAAAGAACTTTACAAAATCCCTGAGTAATATTCTCAAAATGGCATTCAGACCAAGGGCACACAAATGCAAGAGAGCTTGTGGAGACATAAGACAAAATGATGGATAGTTTCCTAGAGGGGTCTTACAGTCAGAAAAGGATATGGACAAAGCAGTGAAACCCAAATAGAGTGGAGCTTAGTTAAATGTGCATTCTGACAAATGTACAATATGTAGAGGAGATTTTAATTATAAACTGGTACGAGGTACCTGGGAACTTTCCAATTTTTCTGCAAATTGGAAACCATTACTTCCAAGTAGTGTATTTAATTCAAAAGAAAACACTGGAGATAAATGAAGGAAATATTATTTGGCCTAAAGATACATGTAGATGCCTAAGAGCATAATTGCTCTTAATTGGATAAACCCTTGTGATTGTTATATCAGAGAGTGATAAATGTATATAAAATATATGCACTATTCAGACATTCCTACGAAACATGTATAGTGTCAACTTGAAGGTTAGCTTTAGAGTCCAAAGAAATGTTGTTGCCTATAGGAGGTGCAATGGGGAAATCTGTGGTCTTGATCTTATTGATGCTACTGTTGGCTTCTAAAAGTTATACTTAATATATTTGTTATGGTCACTGTGTTTATTTACTTTTGAAAGATGTTTACATAATTGATGTGATAACTTTAGAATATTATTTGATTTGGGGCATGGTAGTCCTATTTAAGAAAGTTTTACTCCTTTAAAAACTATACATTGTCCTTTATTTATATCCCCCTTTTTTGTTTTGTTTTGTCAAGGATGGGTATTCCATTGCAGTTAGAGAAGCTGTATTTGCAGAAGTCTTTAACAGACCTTTTCATAATTCAACAAAATAACCCAATATAGTACAATAGTCCATTAGAGTAGTGAGTCATCAACACAGCTGGCAATTGACTGAAGTTGTTGACTTGAGCTTTTTACAACTCATCACATTAATATAGCTTTATGTTTTATACTTCATGATGACGCTTTTCTGCTAGATGGTTCAGATAAGTTAAAGCAAGGACTATATAATTAAAAATGTAACATACTATCCGATAAGTCAGTCACATTCCCTCAGGACATACCCTGGAACCATGTATAACCCCTTGTAGATCTTTGGTCACTGTCAGCCATCTGGATGAGTCACAAACATTGCTTGCCAAAAATAACAAAATTTAAAAAGAAAAAAATATGTATATTATAGGTGGGACATATACAGCTACTTTCTCTTAGTTCATTGAGAAGAAAGGTATATACTAATACTGCTTAGACAAGATATCATGCCTGTATCTTGTCTTCTGAATAACTATATGCAATGTATTAATTATTGTAACTATCCTACTCACCTGGTTTGAAATTCTTTCTTTGCTAGTTTATCTTTTTCTCATTAAAATGAAAAAAAAAGAGTGGTCTGCAAAAAAACACTATATATTATTACTAATTTCATATTAGATGAATGTGCCAAACAAACAGATGAAAAATTAGGGACAGTGTTATAATTTAAAGGTTAGATGATCCACTAATTATTAAAGTATTAAATAAAGAAAAATATCTCACACACACACACACACACACACACACACACACACACACACGTTAAGCACTACATTTAGAATGATGTATTCATTCCCTCAGTGAGTTTGGTATTAGCAATGTGACTGAGCATAAATAACTTGCCTAAGTAGTCGTATATTGTAGGTAAGACAGGAGCATCCCTCTCACTAACTGTGCCATCCCTGTTGAACTTGCCTTTCAGGTCCTTCAGATCTCTATCTTTTGGGGATGATTTCCTGATTGTCCCTGCATATTGATTGCTCATGTTCCATCTCATAAATGATAAAACTAAAGTGTTATGATGTCTATCTATCTTCAAAGTCAATGTACTTAAGCCAGTGAACTGGCATACTTATAGTCCAGTATTATCTGCATAATACCCTTACTTTCAAATAATTCCACAACAGTTTCCAGGTATAATGTATTAATGATTATAATTATTGTATTTGTATTTTTCATTTGAAATCATTAATAATTTTTAAAGTGTTTTCTTAGTTTTAATAGACACATCACCCTCAGCTGTTCTATATAGAATATTTTGAGCAGAGCTCAGAAGACCAGAATGATGATAGAAATTCTGCCAGTGAAGACCAGGCTGTGGAGTTCTGTGATGGGAAAAAGGACTGCATTGGTTGCTGGACTCCAGATGATGTGTACTATGACTTGGCACAAAGTTTGTCTACGTTGTACTTGTGTCCAGAGATTTTGCCTGAGGCTGAAATTGAGTATGGCACGCTGGTTACCCTTGTGATATAAATTTCTTTTTTATGTAATACACTAAATTTATGTACAGTAAAATTTTAAAATATTTTAAACACTAATAGATCAAGTAGAATTAGTTGCTGTGAATAAACAGGTTGTGAATAATACAAGTAAGTGTATCATAATAAGTTTAGTCTTTTAAAATCAAGAGGTTAAAATCATTTCAAACTAATATTTCACTTTTCAAGGAAATGATAAACGTGTGTTGTTTTTTATTCATGAATTAGAGTACAAGTCCTTTTCAAAGTATATAAAAATATTATTACTTAATTCATTCCAGTAATATTGTATTATAATGATAACAGTTTATGTTCTGTGTCACTCTGAAATATACTGGAGATTTTACTCATTGTAAAAGAAATTTCAAGACAGTTGTTGAATGATGAAGCAGTGACGTGGTATTGTAAGGGGCTTATAGTCAGATTTATGTGGAAAATCAAGGGTGAATAAATCAGCAGGATAATTTAAAATGTTGTGAGTCTGGCAAGAATGGAAGCACCAATAAAGTTGTAGAACATGAAGACAGAACTGAGAGAATCTCTACTGCTGAGAAGAAACAAGAGAATAGAAAGAGAATAGAAAGGAAGGCCAGAGGGCGTCACTAGGAGGAAATCTCTACCCTGTGCAACCTCAAGACTGCAAGGGTGAGGGACTTTTGTTTGAGGAGAAAGCCACAGAGTTTCATGTTCCAGAATGGCAGCAGCTGCCACACCAGGTTCCAGAATGTAGGAGGCATGGAGAATTTGTTCCTTGGAATAAGGGTCAGAGAGCTCAGGAATCCAGGCACTCGAGCCCTACACCAAGGAGAGAAGAAAGCCTGGCTATTGCTCCAGCTAGCAGCAGACCTTGGCATTATCCGCATAGTGTTGGTTTTAAGCACTTGCAGAACACAAGCATTCTGAGGTTAAGAAGCCTTCCACCTAGATTTCAGAAGGCCTGGGAGGTCAGGTAGTGTGCTCCTGGGAGAGCAGTGAATGAGGCAGAGATTAAGAAGTCTAATGTGCAGAAGCTTGGAAAAACCAGAAATATGGATCACCTGAGAATATCTGCAAGAAAGAAGCAAAGTTGGCCCCAGAGAGAAGGTGTGGGAGCTACAACTAACAGTAGTATCATAGAGGTAGAGTTACACAGAGCTGACAATTTCCACAGATCACTTTGGATGTTCAATGTGGAACTACAGGACTTAACGTTTGCTCTGCTGAATTTTGGACTTGTGTTGGTCCCAATGCTTTGTCTTCCTGTGTTGTGTGTGCCTTTTGGAATAGTAATGTTTTTCTCAAGTCTTTGAATGATGGAAGTGTTTAACTTTTAATTTGTAGCTAAGAGTTTGCCTTAGATGTTGGAGAAGCCTTGTAATTTGAACTTTTCTGAAATGATGAAACTGTTAGGGCTACTAGAGATCAGCTAAAATGCCTTTTGTGCAAAAGGATGTGAATAAGTCTTTGGGGAGCCAGGCGTGGAACGTTATGATTTCTGTCTAGTTGTCCCCACAAGTTCTCATGTAGTCACTGGGGTGACTTGAAGAGTTTGTGATTGATTCTTGGTCCAATGTTGAGATTCTGGGTGTGGGTATTGCACCTTCCCTGGAACAGATAATCTGTACACACAACACAGGGAGGGGAGAGAGGCTTGCTGGCAGCTGCAGCTGTTGACCCTCCCTTTGCTCTTTGCTGTTTTCCTTGGACGTGAATGGCTGCCCTCTGCCACGTGCCACTCTGCTTTGGAACCAGCTGAGTATGGACTGCAACCTTCACTAACTGTGAACTAAATAAACCTTTTCTTCCTTAAGTTTGGGTGTCTGGTATTTTGTCCCAGCAACAAGAGAAGAGTAACTAAGACACACATTATAGTGGAACATATTTATAGGGTACAGTGTGTTATATTAAGACCTATAGAAAACATATAATGACCAGATAAGGGAATCCAGCATATGTAACATTTCAAATATATTTCAATTTGATTTGTGTTGAAAATATTTAAAATCCTTTCTACTTGTGATTTTGAAATATACTCTTAATTATTCTCAACTGTATTCATTCTACTTGGCAATAAAATATTGGCAGTTACTCTCCTTGTGCAGCTGAGTCCTGTGCCCTTAGCCAACTTCTATACCTTCTATGCAGACTCTTTTCTCTCACTTCTACTCTCTATTTCTAACAGATTAACTAGTTAATAGAATGTAGTATCAGCCTTTCTGTGTCTCACTTGGAGTTTTGACAAAAACATCTACTACAAAATGTATTTTAAATATAATGTATAATTTAGTTCTTACTCTATTGCTGAAATACCTATTATACTCAAAATGTAATATTTATATATTAATTTCATAATGTTAGCTGTTATGGAAATATTTATTGTGAATCAAGAACACAGAAAATAGTCTAGAGATAAAACAGACACTTGTAAGGAACACACTTAGCTGAGATGGGCAACAGATTTTATTAATGCTGTAGTTTTTGTTCAGTATAAGGTCCTAGATTTTTTCATTTCTAAAAAATAGTTCATATTTTTGAGAGAAACTTAGGACACTCTTCTGCTGGGGAAACTAGATTAGTCTAGCTGAAATTTTTGCAAGTCTCTTGAGATCTCTGATCTAATATGTTATTTCTGTCAACCTGAGACTAGCATTACTGACTCACATGAAATAACTTAATAATTGTCTCTAATGACAACATCTGACTGAACATACAGCTTTTATGAGCAAATCAGTTTTAAAAAAATAATTCTCATTAATATTATAACATACTTAAATTTATTTCTTTTTACAATCAAAAGGGATCCAAGGATTTTAGAGTTCATAACTCTTGGAAATATATCTTTTCTCTGTGATTGAATTGGAAACAGCAGTTACTGTTTCTAAGAAATCTATGCTTTTACAGAATATGTTAGGGTATGCATATAGGTAATACAAACAGTGTTCTAATCTAAGGGGAAGCTAAATCTCAAAATTAGGATTGTTTTATTAATTCTTTAAAAAAAGCATCTCTCTGAATCCTTCAGAGAATTCAAAGGTCAAAAGGGTTTGATTATATAAAGTATGATTTTAGTAGTTGCTTAACAAAATCATATGTATTCTCATATATTTAAAGTGAGGATGCCTGGCAAATGGCACTGACTTTATAACAAAATCCACGTTTGCTAAGTTGAGTAAATTCATTTCTCCAAGATTATTTAGTATCAAAAGTACAAAATTCAAAGAATATGCAAAGCCAGAAACTTCCAAATTGAATATAAAGTGAAACATTATCAAAAACTGTATTAAGCTGGTCTGGATTAGTTATTATTTAAAGCAGATAGTCGAAAGTATTCAGCTTTTAAGGTACAGTTCTTCTTCATTTTATATATGAGTGACTTCAAATTTAATATTATTATTTCTTTATATTTTTACCCCAAGGCACATTTCAGACTTAGAGCCAAGTATGGAATTATATGGTTGGAGGTTACATAACACAGACCTACAGGGTGTTTTATATTACATCTCAGACACAGAGCATTAGATTTCACAGAGAAAGCCATAGAGAAGCCACATTGTCAAAATTTCTGACCTTACTTGCAATGCTTAGGTTTGAACGATGAACTCAAGGGCTAAGTTTACAAAACAATTTTTGCTTTTTACACATTTGATGTTCAAAAACACTAGCATTTGCACTTTTAAAAAGAAAGAATAAAGTTTCTCTTTCTTCTTTGTAAAACTTTAAACTTACAAATGTTTCATACCTAGGTTTAAATATACTTAGGAGCTTTGCCGGTCCAAGAAAAATGCAGTGCATGGAGACGATGCCCCCAGTGCAGTCACCCTATTTATCTATCTAACCAGCTCCAGTCTTTTTCCACACTCTAGCATACAAAGCAAACTTCCAGGGACTACTACAAAATACACGGCATCCCTGTACCAAGTATTTCATGTTGTTACTTTTCAAGGTATTATATTTATTTCCCCCGAAGACAAGAGTCATTAAAAACTAAAAGTTGAGTAGAGCTAAACTCAGCAATCAAGAGGGAAGTTTGCCATTTGGGACAAACATTAGGTAAAGTATTTGTATGAATGTAACTATACTCTTAACAAGAATAAGTGTGCAAACAACAATCTACAGTGTGAAATGTCTTTTATTAAAATTCTAAAGCAAAATTTCACAAAAGGAAAATAAATGTAGTATTTTCTACTCCAAAGCACAGTGACCATGTGTTCCAAGTTGCTGTTTGTAATTTTATTTTTTTTCTATTTGTAATTTTAAAAGGTCACTTTGATTATAACAACTAGAATTCAATAAACAATATATTGTAAAATACCTATGAACGTATAGCTAGTATTATATATGTTATGTATCCACCTGTATCTCTGTCTCCATTTCCATCCACATCTCCATCTCCATCTCTAACTCTAGCTCTGTATTCAGTGATCACAGTATTTTAAGTTATCTTAAATTACAATTTGTCCTATTAAAGAAAGAGAGTATATACTCCAGGTCAGTAGTATGTTAGGCATTAACATTGCTGACATAATTATGCCCTGGAAATACAGAGACCAGGGTGGTCAACTGGTTTCATGGAAGATCATAGCAATGACAAATTGTTTTCTGGAGATGAGCAGAAAGCTAGGAGTAGATAAATGAGGCAGAAAGTAATAGGACATAATTTGTTGCCTCACAGGGATCATGGATGGCTTACCTAAATTCATGTTTTAGGTGTGGAAAGCTCATGTTGTCTTTGACAAATGAAAGGATAATTTTTCAAAAAGTATCATGAGTATTCTGGTAGAGAAGAGAGACAACTAAGAATGGCAGACCTAAGAAGGAATTTCTTAGGGAGACAGCTCAGTTGTCTAAATGCCTGCCCAGCAAGCACAAGGACCCAACTTTGATCTCAGGACTGCATACTGTGCCAGCCCAAGAATCTCAGACACAGTGTGCTGGCTGCAAAATCGGGTGTTGTGGCTCATGCCTGTAATCCTAGCACTGGGGAGGCTGAGACAAGAGGGTCAGTATGGTACAATGTAGTAAGACCTTATACTAAATAAATAAATAAATTTAAAAACACTAACGTTCACTGTTTGCAATGATCAAGGGATATTTATGTATTTCAATTCAAATAGGTGACCTAGGACAGACCTGTTATATTACATTTCTAATCAGTGTTCAAGTTAGTTGGAATAGTGCTAGGACTTCATGGATCATAGTCTACACAGTATGGATACTGTACCAGTACTGTGCATTTTGAGGCTTACTGAGGTTCTTTTTCTTAATAAATTATTCACTGACAATTTACAGCTTTTTTTCTTCTGTTATATCACTTATTGTTTAAGGAAATCCAAATTATGATTTAGGAAATTACCCCTTATCACCATTTGTTCTTTCTAAGAACATAACAGAGATTTTGATGGATATCTACAGGTGCAGTTTTGGTCTGTTAATATTATATTTTCAGAATTAAATGAGATCATATTGCTAGGCTGAAATAACATAATTTCTCTACATTCTATACTGTGTTTCCATAGATCTTGTGTAGTGAGCAGGTTGCAACATTTTTGTTCCTTTGCAGATAACTCATTAATATATATCTCCTGCCTATAAGAATTCAAATTTTAGTATCCCAGGCTTATGTTTCTTATTAAATAATACACAAAATAGAAGGTGAATGAAACAAAAATAGATAATCCCAAATTCAAACCACTATTATCAATAAAGTTTTATTGACACTGTTTTAATGATATAGAGCTTGAGTTGAAAGGATTTCTTCCCCTCTGTACTTCATGGTGCTTAATATAATTTCACTTTCATTTTTTTTTATACATTGACTACTCTCGGAACACTTAGCTCAAGGGGTAGGGTACCAAGTACAACAGACATCTGGAACGAGGCTCAGAGAGTAGATCTTTGCTACCTTAGAAAAACTGGTGTCATAAAACTTGATCATTATAATGATAGCAATTTTAAATATTTATTTTATTTAAAATCCTTTTTAAAATAATTTCTTAAATTGTTTAATATAGGACATAGCAGGAGTAAATTAGATCCTAAATATTCATATTATATGTTATAATAATTGATACAAATAATTTACACGGAACAAATATTTTATTATGAAAAAATCTAATAATAGCCCTTGTCAATAGGATAAGTTGTGGTCCTTTTTTTCAAGGCAGTTTTAAACTTAAAAATTTTACAAAGGGAAGTTAATTTTCATATATTACTTTAAGTTTTGGCTAACACAGAAAGAGATCTGATGTAGGAAAAAGGGAGATCATTTAGCATGAAGGCAAACAATAAAAGAACTTCTGAAATTTCTTTGTAGTAGAAAAAGACCCAGAGGAACACACAGTGCTGAAAGTGAAGAATGATGACAGAGGACTCACATTATCTGACTTCAAGACTTACTATAAATTTATTCTGATCAACACAGTTGATATTGGAAAAGTAAGATAAGTAAGTAGACTAGGACTGAGATCACTGAAATATATCTGTGAAAATTTGTAACAGATATTGAACAAAGTAGCAAGTGCAATTCAGTAGAAGATAGATAATCTCATAAACAATTGATGAACTAAACACCCACATGCAACAGAAAAGAGAAAGAAGAAAAAATTAGACATTGATACTTTGAGTCTATATTCTTCACAAAAATCAACTGAAAAGGGATGATAGTCATATCTGTAAAATTTAGAATTGAAGAATACCTAGAACATAACATAATAGGAAATATAGATGAAATCTTGGATTTGGTGTTGATATTTTATTTTTTTTCTATAAAATTCAAAGTTATGCTTGTACTTCAAATTATCTGCAGATAGAATACTGGACTGTGTTGGATTGTGGTGTCGAGTTCAAGCACCTAAGGTAGTTGAATGTCAATGGAGTGCCCACTTTTGACAGGTGTAGACAAAGGAAGGGTTGTAGAAAGAAAAAAATCATGATGTTTGTGTATAGACAGTACAGTTGGGATAGATAACGCTGTGCTTCTACATAATTCTATGAGAGGCAAGATCTGCACTAATGGTGGTTGGACAGGATATTATGTCGGCTTTTAGTGCTATGGTCATCCACTAGGTAAATAATAATTATTGAATTTTTGATATAATTCAGCTACAAATTTTCTGCAGATAAAATAAAAAGAACAAAAGAAAAATTCAGGTTTGTTGTAAAGAAGAGTTAATGTTTAATTACTGACCTTTCAATCCTTCCATAGCTATGTCTGGTAATCTGAGAAGTTTGATGATAACAATACACGGTTTAGCAACCATCATTAATTTTCTACTTTGTTTTGAAATTCTATACCATTTGTATTGTTTTAGATTGCTTTGTGTGAGTCTTTGTTCTTGTGATATGTTTTTACTATTTATTTATTTTAATAATTTTATTGAGAAACAAATAGCAATGAGACATTAGTAGGACAGTTTCAATAATTAATATGTTGCATATTGTTGCCTTCTTAGTGGTTATTCATGGTGCTGATATCTTAGGCTGAGAAAAAAAACTTTATGAAAAGAAAGAATTATGAGAAGGATTTCATTAAAAAAAAAGCTGTTCTGTGCATAATACTGTGAAAACAATGAGAGAAGTCACAGGTTAGAAAAAAGTATTTATAAAAGTTAAGTCTGATAAAGAGCTGTTATTAAAACTATAACAAGATCTCTTAATCTTAACTACAAGAAATAAGCAACTCAATCACAAAAATGAACAAAAGATCTGAACAGATGGCAAATAAGCATATGAAGAGAGGTTTGCTACTACAGCCATTAGGGAAATGCAAATTAAAATAACAATGAAACCTCACTACACAGCTACTTAGTGAATAAGATTTAAAACACCGACAATATCAAATGCTGACAAAGATGTGGAGCAATGGGAACTGTTATTTGTGCAAAGCAAAGCCTTACAGTCTGTTTGGAAGATAGTTCGACAGTTTCAGATACAACTAAATATACTTTGACCTTTCAACCCATCAATTCTGTTCTTGGTTTTACCAAGAACATTTGCAAAAAAAATCCAGTAAACAACCTTCATACAAGTGCTTATCATGGCTTTGTTCTTGCCAAAAATTGGCAGATGTTGTTCTAAGGGTGAATAAACACATAGATTGTCATACATCTAGATAGTGGGATATTATTCAATGTTAAAAAGGAAACATGTGAAGACATAGAATAGCTTCAAGCAAATATCACATGACAAACCCAATTTGAAAGGCTTTATACTGCGTGATTCAAACTCTGTGCCACTCTAGAAAATGTAAAACTATGAAGATAGACCAAAGATCAGCTGTTGTCAGGGTTTTTAGGTAGAAAAAAGTAAAATGATGAAACATACAATTTTTAGGGCAGGAGATGTATTCTGAGTGATACTATAGCTGTGAATAGATGGCTATACATATTCATTAATACTCTTAAGATTTAAAAAAAAAAACAAACAGTTAACAACTAAGGCCTTTGGTTGACCACAGTGTATCAAATTGGTCAATCAGCAGTAACTTTTGTGCCACACATTTCGGGATGTTTACAGGAAGGGCATTAGTGAGTGTATGCAGGATTGTATAGGAACTCCTTGCACTCTGTGCTCAATTTTGTGTTAAAGCTAAAACTGCTATAAACAACGAATTTAAAAAATAAAACAAGACGAAAAAAAACAGATTGGCTTAAGGAATGTGTAGTGGACTGGATTTTTTGTTTTGGTTTATTGTTCTTATACACACTCATAGATGCATTGAGACACACACTCACACACACACACAATCCTACTTTATGAATATTTATTGATTATCCCATGATATTATTTTTTTCATAGTACTTTAAAACACAATATTTTATTTAAAAATGTTTTAAATTTCAGGTCTCTCACATTTATTTCCATGCACCACATAAAAGGATATGTTGATATTGACTAGAATTGGGTTAGTTTAGTAATTGAATTAATGGTCAAACATATTTTAGATTTCCTTACAGAAAATCTTTGGTGGTAAAAGTTTTTGTTGAAGTTTTAAAATGTAATTGGTGTGATAGTTGCTTAATATCAAATAATAAGCATGGGCTGTGACAATACACAGTTGCCAAAATATTTTGAAGTACGATAAGGATGTGGTGAGAACCTCCTGTGGTGGAGGAGGTACTTCGAGCTATTGCAATGCACCAGAAAGGTTACTTAAGAGAATATGGATAGACTCTTCATCACCAAAGTTTCAGGTTTATTTTAGGGTCTTATTATTCAATGAAAAATTTGTCATATTAATGTGAGCAAATAGAAGATTACAGAAATGTGTATGAATTAACCTTTAACAAAGAAAATGTAGCAACAATGATTTTAATATATTATTTTCTGCAAACTAAAATTTGACATTTGTGGTAGCTCATGGATGTAAGATTATAAGCATGCATCTCAGGCATATTCAAAAATCACAGGAATATAGGCAATATGTACGAAGTCATCTCTGATGCTTTGCACTTTAACCAATTCATTCACCATTTAAAAACAATTAAAAAATTCATTAAGCTGGATTCTGCCCTTGGATACACACAACAAAACTCCCATTGAAGTCAATAGAAATTGTGCATGCATATCCAAGGGCAGAATTTGGCCTGCTGTGTTTAATTCACTCTGATCATTTTTATTAATTCAATATTAATATTTCCGTTCATTTATTCAATTAGTTCTGTGGTATTCTAAATTCATTGTATGTAATACATTGCAATCAGTCAATCATTGCAGTGCCAGTCCACTTTCTAACAATCAATATTTGGAGTCAGTCAAGGCAAAATGCACTTAAAATCCAAACAGAAAAAGAAATAGTTCCTCTGCAGCTGTATCTCCTACTTTGTAGCCTGAATTTCTGGGCCAAGCTTCTCTATGGGGATTTAGTCAGTGTAAGAGATATTAGTAAATTGTAGGGCAGAGTTGGCCCTTAGATCAAATGCTGCTTTGTGAGGTAGCCAAGTAGGGCTATCTAATAACAGCCAGATGTGAAAGACTAAACTCATGAAATACCCACCACTTAATGAGGTCACACAATACCATTTGGAGCCTGATCAAATCTGGGGCATCTATGCTCATGTGGAGGAATCTCCCCTGTCTTCAAGGGACAGATAAAAATGAAAGCAGTGTGTTAACATAGAAGTATAAACAGTGCATATATGAATAAATGTGTTATATTCAGGAAGCATAATTTTTCTCCTGCTCCAGATTTATTTAGATCTAATTTCTTCAGGCAGAGAATGCTCTTGTATAATTTTTACATCTTTCACAGGTATTCACAACATGCAGAATTATCAGTTTTGTAGAAGATAGCTCTAGGGAAATTGACAGTTCATATTTGAATATTCGCTAAGCTAAATTCTCTAAAGAGAACCATGTTCCCATTTTTGTCTGTAATTTTTTTGTGGTTTAATCAAAATGTCATAAACAGCATATTTCAAATGAGTAATTTGATGAATTTTAAGATAAACTTTATTACACCAAAGTCACTGAACATATCCATGTTTTGCACCTCAAAGAGTTTTCTTATGTCACTTTTTTATCCTTCTTTTAGAGCCCCTGACTTATGTTTTCTTCAAGCAACCACTAAATAGTTTTATGTTGTTACAGCTAATTTGAATCTTCTAAACTTAAATAATAACAGACTCAACCTTCATGGGTCTAACGTTTTTCACTCGTCAAAAATATCTTGAGATATACTTGTGGTGGTGTATGCATTGATAGTTCATTCTTTTTTACTGTTCAGTATTAATCCATTCTGTGAATATATAATGGTCTGTTTATATATTCCTGTGTTTGTAGGTACTTTGCTTATTTCATTTTTAAAGCCATTACAAATAAAGCTACTATAAACATTTGAGAATCAATGCTTACATGGAGGTATGTTTTTTCCTCTTCAAGAAATGAGAAGTACAATGGCTAGATAAATAGTCTGTGCATGTTTAACTTTTTAAAAATCTACAAATTGGTGTTAAAAGTGAGGTGCCAGTTTAGATTTATATTCCTATTGGTAGTGTATGAGAGTTCTAGTTCCTCCAAATTTTTATCAACACTTGATATGGTCAGACTTTTTAATTTTAGACATTCTAATAGGTGAGTAGCAATAACTATCGTTGCTTTATTTTGCATTGCTTTAATTACTATGTTAAAAACTGTTTCAATGTGTTTATTTGTTATTTATTTAACAACTTTGGTAAAGTCTCCAAAACTTTGACCATTTTTAATGATTCTTTTTTTGTTTTCTTATTGTTGAACTTTCAAAGTTATCAAGATATCCTCAATAATAATTTTTCAAGAAACAAAGTTTTGGCACACATTTTGTCAGTACAAATATTCCCATTTTAGTCATACAACACTGTCTCTTAAGAACAGGACTTTTAATTTTAGATGACAGCCAATTTATTTTTTAATTTTTACTTTCAGAATCATAATCTAATCACTATATTTGAAGATACTACTTAATCAAGCACACATATATTTTCTTCTATTTGTGTATGACACAGTTTAGATAATTTTTTCATAATTGAAATAAGGATTGATTTTTTAAAATAATATATTAATATTCAGTTGTTCTAGCAACATTCATTGAATATTCTTTCCCTATTGAATGATCCTTCCATCTTTGTTAAAGATCAATCACTAATCTGTCTGGCTGTACTTTTGGCCTCATTGGTGTGTTCTGTTGGTCTGTTCTGTCTTTATGACAATAGCATTCTGCTTGCTTGTTACTGTATTATTCTGCTTTTGAAAGTAGGTTAATTTGCTATTAATTTTGAAATCCTTTTATAATGTTCTTTTGGTTATTCTAAATTCTTTAAACTTCTATATGATCATTAGGCCCAACTGATAAATTTCCCCATAAAACTTCCTGTGATTTTACTTGAAATTGCATTAAATCTCTATGTACTTCTAAAGAAAATACATATTTAAAAATGCTAACTTCTTCAACTATTGACTATGTTTTCTGTTTTATTTATTTTGGTCTTATTTAATTTATTTCAGCAATATTGTATGGTTTCTGCACAGATGGACATGCTATGCGAAGCTAGAGAGCTTTGGCCCTTTGCTTCAGACTTGAACCACCCCCACTCCTTGGTTTATGTGGCTTCTCACAGCTTCAAGTGCACTTTTGAAGTGGGAAAAGTAGGCCTTTTGTCTCTTTCATAAACTAAGGTTAAAAATCTTCTTTCTCCTAAATATAATATTATCTGTATCTTTGCTCTTGGTTTATTTGATAGAGCTTTAGAAATTGCTGTGTTAGTTTGCTCATATATTTTTTAAATACAGAATTAATGTTGAATTTCAACTGAGCACCATCTTTACTATTCTTGTTATTCTTATTATTTTGATCTCCACTGTTTGAATATCCTTTTGCCTAGCTGAGACAAGAAGGTAAGGAGTGGCCTCAGGTGTTCAAGGTGTGCTATGGAGGGACACATTCATGGGCCGAGAAAGTGAATGGAGCAGGACAGCATTTTAGTTTTTAAGATATAGCCTAAATCGACAGGCTTTCCTCCTGGGAGCAGTTTGTCCTGCTTCAGTGGTATCCCATACTTTTGATACACTTTTCTTATCTTCATTTATATGGTTTTAAAACCTGCCTTTTGATTTATTTTTCTGATTAATCAATTATGTAGGCATGAGTTACATAAATTGTAAATATATCAAGATTTTCCAGATATTTTCATGTCATTTATTTCAACTGTAATTTTATTTTAGTTAGAAAATGCATTTTTTTGAATTTTAATTATATTGAATTATTTTATCAACAAAAATGATGAAATCTTGATAGGTATTACCTGGATTTTAAAAATAATTTATAATCTACTATTGATGAATGGTACACTCAAGCAAGGAATGTAATTTACATCAAATGGTTGATAATATTTTTCAATTTTTCTATATTGTCATTGATTAGCTTTTTGTTTGACAATTACTGAGTGATAGAGACCTGTGACTATCATTTAATACTGATTATCACCAAAACAAGCACATACACAGAAATATAACCAAAAAGTTCCATAGATCTGGCTATAATGAAGAATTTACTTAAAATCTCTGACTGTAGTAGTGAATTTAATTTTACTTGTGCTGTACGAGCTTCTACCTCATGTATTTTGAACTTTTGTTATTCCTAAAGTTTAAGGTCAAAACATTTGCTTACTGAATTGTTATTGTACATACTCATTATGAAATGACCAGATACCCCTGCTGAATTTCTTACTCTAATGCAATTTGCTGCCAAATTCTTACACTAAGTCCATCTTTCCTTTGATGATGTTAGAATAGTGAACTTTTGTCTGTTTTTTCTTTAATATATTATTGTCTTTATATTTAGTGCACATTTTCCATGACTAGTTTACAGTTAGATCTTGCTCTTTGATCCAATCTGATAACCTCTACCATTTATTAGGTTTAATCCTATCTTATGGTTTGTTTTATAGAAGTTCTCTCAAAGGTTAGATGGATCTTTGTCAGAGGTAGCTGAATCTAGAGTGTGTGATTGATTCACAGTAATGCTAAGACTAAGGGTGTTGGGATTAAGTGTGGATGGTTGCTATGTGGATTGTCTCACAAACCTCAGTAGACTGGATATGACATAAGGGACACTCTTCAATCAGCCTCCAGGACAGCTGGGGGGCTCTTCTCAATTTCCCCTATCTTTTAGAAATCATTATCCTTCACTGCAATCTCAAAAACCATGGTTTCATATGTTTAGTTCATTCTTGATTTTGGTTGGAAGAATAAGGCTAGTCACAGTTACTTCCTTGCTTGACATGGAAGTCTTATTTGACCACTTAATCATTATTTTCTGTTTCATGATAACATCATTTGGATCTAAGATAGGGCATATGAAAGACCAGATCACAATTGTCTTACACAGTGAGTAACTGAATTTTTACAACATGAAAAACAAAAAGAAACAGCAATTAGGACCAAATACGGATCAAAGGCATCAGTTGTAAAAGTGATGTATGGTTTAGAGGGACTTAGTTGGATGAAATAAATTCTATCTTGAATTCAATGCATGATTTGTTGTGATTTTGTTTTTCTTTGTGCAACTGAGTAAGTTTGTATGCCAGTTATCCCACAGTATTTTAATGGAGTGGGGCCCAGTAATTAGCTTAGTCATTTTAGCCTTCTCTTTGGTGATGATACTTTATATTTTCTGCAGAATGAGTAAAGTATTCAGATGATTATAGGGGCCATTGAAAGTTTGCTTCAGTCCTCTCACCATTTGACTTAATAAAAAAGAAAAGAAAAATTAAACACTACCCTTAGCTAGAGTTCACTCTCCAAGCCCCAGGAACATTTAATTAATTTTCTTTGTTATTTTATTTTTAGAGATATAACTGAATATGATGATTGTTTGGCTCATTTAAAATTTCCTTTTCCTCTTCCCACATCCCCAAATTACATAAAATTTTCCATTCTGAATGCAATGATTTAAACAACTGTTGTGATTTCCTAAATGGAAGCTTTTGACTACAGGTGGGGATTAATTTGCAAGGGCAGAGGAAAAAAACTGTTGAAAACAAAAAGCTAGTGTCCAAGTGAATATCTCTTGAGAAATTAGGGAATACAAGCTACATTGCAGGAGAAGAATTGTTACTGATTATAATGCTTTAAAGAATTCCAGGTGGTCTGCGTGGGTCATAATGCTGAAGTTTCATCTTGGAATAATCTTTATTATTACTAGTTTTTAACAGAGAAAGATTGCTTATCCCAAAAAGTGCTAGAAAGTTTATTCACATAACCTTGTTAAGTCTTTAGATAGCTGAAAAAAGTAAAATGAGTCATGAAAGAAGGATCTATTCAGAAAGTGTTGCTTTTGTACAAAATATAGAGATAAATAGGTTAAAAGAATTATTGAGGTGGTCATGAATAAAGAATGCTTGAATTATCTGGGTCAGTGCCTGGGTCATTGTCATCATGCAAATCTAGCTCATCTATCTAAAGGTTGAAATTTCAGTTGAATTCAAGCTCTCTAGTTTTTTTCCTTTTTGTTGTTGGAGAGAAGAGATGAAAATCTACTTGTTTGATAGAGAAGGAAATCTATGTTGGTAAAACATGACCAGAAGACAAGGTGAGGATATAGGTTAGGAAAGATGTGAAGGGTCAAACAAATCTGGGCTCTATCACTTGCTCTCTTTCCTCATCTGTCAAAGTGGACTTTATAAATCATTATGCAAAAATATGGCAAGTATCACTAAAATATCAAGACCCTTTATTTTCTTCAAGACCAATGACTGACTTTTGCTCAGCTCTGATAATCTTCCATGTTATACCTAAATTTCCATTCCTGTCATTGCTTTAAGAATATACTCTTGTCTTGATTCTTTTTTCAATTTTACCCCAACCTCTCTCCTTTTGCATGTCCCTCCACATCCCTCCTAGTACTGTATTTCTCCCCAAATGTTACGGCTTGTCTGTTCAGAATCCTCTCCTCTTCTTTGTTGTCAACTACACTTTATTCCTTGTGAAGAGTCACACAAAATGGGTTATCCTTTACTTAAAGTTATCCTAAAATTCCTTAGTGAGAGTCAGAGCTACTCTTATTCATATAACACATATCACTGACCATCCCCATAAGCGATGCATGGTCTTTCACTCATTATGTAACGTAATTGGCAGAAGTTAAGCCTTAAACAAATGAGTCCTACATGAAAAGACTATTTTTAAGTGGGTGGACAAATGTATTTTTTTGGCATAGAGATGATGATATAGATTATTCTCTACTCTTTGTTCTCACCCCATCAGTAAGAATTGTCCCAGTTTACTTTCAGAAAAAGATTGTGTGGTATGGCTTAGTCAGCCCAAAAGGGAGAGGGACATACTTTTTTCTTTACAAGTTTGGTACCAAGAGAGAAACAAAAGAACAATTATAGAAATAGAGACTGCTTATGGTTGGATATTGGCTAATGACCTGCTACTATACAGAAAAGAAAAGCAACAGAGCTATGGAAACTCAGTGTTGCAGGACAAGGTAGACATGACCATGTTTATTAGCTTGACATTAGTCAGAATTTGGGAAGTTATTTTAGAATAGCTCTCCCAGTTATTAGTGTAGTTACAACAACTAATACAACTTCCCTTATTGTCTATTGGCTAGAAACACACAGAACTGTAAAACCCTTGATATCTTCCCTCATGTCCACTGTCACTTATAGCTCTTCAAAAAATTAAAAAAAAATTCCTCATGAGATTACTGAAATTTATCTACCAGGTACAATCCATAAATAAGCAGTGTTTGATCTAAATATATATTTCTTGGTGCAGAAAAAATGGCTATTGCAAGTTTGTCTGGTCTGTAGAAAGTCCGCAGTCCTGAAGGCTTCAGGGTCATTAAAAACACCTAAGGCCCCCACTAGCACAGGGTTTTCTCTTGGTTTGTTAGCTAGGAATGAATCAATGGCACATCCTTCTAGCAGTGTAGATTGCTTCAAACCACATTGTCAAGAAGAGGACTGGAAGAAATTTTTGATGAGCCAAAGAACTGGGAGAAGAAAAAGTGAAATCTGTTGCTGCATAGACCTGTCAGTAATTAAGGAACAAAAGTAATGAAGATTTACATAAGCTTTGGTACATTTTACTAACAGAAACATGCTTTTAACTCGAGAACAGGAGGCCACGTGGCAGGTATTACAAATGCCAAGTCCATGGATGCCTTAGATAAAGTTGTCCAGGAAAGAGACAACTTTTAAACTTCTCCAGGCTGGTCAAGAAAAAGCTAGACCTGGTGTTGGGAAAAGAGACATATTTGGAAGGATCATTTAGAACAAGTTCAAGCAGCAGCCTACACCTTGGTACCTAAATAAAAGATACAATAGGAAATGATTGTTTGCAATGCCTTATGTGGAGTATTTTATCAGGCTGAGAACTAAGAAATGGGCCTGCATCAAAACAACAAAGAGTCTGGAGAAAAAGAAACAGAAAATTGTGCAAGAAAAGTTTCCACACCTTGCTGACACCCAGAAGTCAAGATTTGGATTAAAAAGCCTAAAATAAATTTTACTTGCATAGCAGTCTCTGTTCAGAAATATTAAGTGTTTTGTAAAAAAAAAAAATTGTTATCAAATGACTTAGCAATGTTTTAAAGGTTAATGTAACATGAATTCTCAGAAAAGAAAAAAACATTTCCCTCCTCGGATTAAATGTTTGTTTAAATAAATGACATCTATTCCTTGTTATGGGTATTATCACATCAAGAGAGTGTTCAGCTTACTAAACAAATGATGTAATTGTGTTTCAAGTTTTATTTCCAAATAAATAAATAAATAAATACACAGGGTTATTTTTTGTCTGAAACACCCTAAACTCACATTAGATGCTTGTAGTGTAGATGAGTAAATCAAGCTCTATTTTCATCTTTTTGTCACCCTTTTACTGTAGTGAAAATAAATAATAAATTTAAGAAACCAAATGATTTAGTAAAAGCTCCGTAGAACTTTAAAAGAAGCCCTTACACTGAATCCTTCTAAATTCTGATTTGGCCCTTTGAGACTATTGCCACTTCTCACATGTCTCCTTTTTTGTAGAGGAAAGGGCAAAATGTGCTTGAGATAGCTGTGAAATATTTTGCAAGATTTTAATATTACTAAAGCAAACTTTCATTCCCTTTGTTCAGTGGCCAGCTGGAGCTGACACAAATATATAGTTGCTAGCTTTGAGCCCGCCCTAGGCTTCAGATTTTATATAAGGGTTTATTTATGGCTAATTTCTTTATCTTTACATTGAATGTAATACTTGCTAGTATCTTTCAGCTTGCAATTAATTTGCTTCACATCAAAAAATAGCATTAGAAATTAAAGTCCATTCACTGTGGTGCATGATTCATGGCCTATGTTACGGATCCTATAAAAGCTGCATGTTTTTCCTTTATTCTCAGATCTTCTTCTCCTTCTGTTCCATGAACAGTTCTACTCCTTCCACATCACTCAGTTCTTTCAATATATATATATATATATATATATATATATATATATATATATATATATATATATTTTTTTTTATTTCCCACCAAAACTTTCTCTTTCCATCAGATTGATTAATAATCCAAGAAACTGGTAGTGTTTGGCTCTTGACACACACCTGCACTGTTTGACTGTTTAAGTACAAATCCTCAAGCCCCTTCTCAGTAAGAAAGACATGCTTGGTACCAAGATGCTTTGCTTTGTTCCCTTGACTGTGGAATCCTATAGCACTGGGGAACTTATAAATAATTGAGTTATTTTTAAACCACTGGAAGTTTTCCAGTCACTCTATTTCACACTGGATTAATTATGTTAGAAAACTGAATTGTTCCTCACTAGTGTTACAACTTTTGAAAACAACATACTGCTTAAATTCAGGTTTGGCATCTCCAAACCGAACCCTCTCAAATTTATGGCACCACACCCAAAACATAATAAAACCTTCGCAGTCCTTTGTCTTTTAGTTTGTCTTCTATTTTTTCTCAAGGGTGTTTTATGCTGGAAGATGCAAACAAAATTGTCCAGATGTTATTTGTATCAGGGCAGGATTTCAGTCCAGCTATCTGTGGTTGCAAATGTTTATTTTAATGGGTTATTGAGCAATCTTTGCTCTGTAGACCTTCATGGCCTTCTATGTATGTTCTTAGCAATGCCAAGACATTGTTTTTTAAAATATATCATTTGAGTCCAATTGAATGATTAGTAGTCATCGGGGGAGGAAAACCGTAGCACCTGTAGAAACAGAAACCATATTTTTGCCAATGCTTCCATATTGACATGGTACAAACTGCCTGCTTATGAAATCATGACCAATGGGCTTTAGGTAAGCCCAAGGAAGGTGTGGCCCAGTCCCTAGCAACAGCCCAGCCCTCTGAGACAAAGTTAAGCGGCTGCAGTAAACATATCAAGGGTGTTGAAAATAAGGCCAGCTGCTGCCCCATGCAGTTTGATGGAATGAAAAAAGAGCTTAGCTAAGTCACCGTAGTGTGAGCAGCAAGTTTATTTTAGCAATTACCACAGGCATGGGCTGGGCTTCTCTTTCATTTTTAGAATTATAATAAAATCTTAACCAATGTTTCCTTGATACAAAAGTAAATTGTTTACGCCGTATCTAAAAACACACTTTATACCCAATGCACCATTTGGCAGTGGGGAATTTCTTTTCCTAAAATTAATTTTGAAACTGAATTACATCATGTGTAAATAGATTTGATTTTTCAAATGATGATAAAACTTAGAGCTACTACTTTCTTGAGAACTTATGTGGAAATGACAGGATAGTTAAAATTTAAGGTTTGTGTTCCAAAGGAAACAGCAAGTTTCCAAGGAGAAAGATAATTTTAGGCATTTAAAAGAAAAAGGGTGATATACCCTTACACTAAAATTTTTATTAAGAACTTTGGATTCATTTTATGTGACAGTTGCATATTAATTGAAAATAAAAATGAAGCAATTCTTTCATAAATCTTTTTTGAGGTAAATTAAATCCTTCTAAATGCGTTATAAATTTCATGGAAGTAAGTGGCCTAGATGACCGTGATAAAATCTGGTTATCATGAAAATAGTTTATGAGAATAGTTTTGAAAATTCTGAAAAGAAACAGATTTTAGGTTACTTCCTATGTATAAACACTGTCCTGTATTTATCTCATAGTTCATACTATAGAAAGTACTTTCAAAATTATCTCATGTTCTTTTAATGTTGGGTAGCTTTAAGTAGAATACTTTTGTCTCACCTTAAAGTGAAATATTTTCATGCACATTATTTGCTCATCAGAGAAGTACATACATTACTATTTTTTGTGACAGTAAGCCTTACCCTCTCAAAAGGCTCATTTCTCTGTTGATCAAAGCAGAAAACAAAGCCACCTCCCAAAATGATACCTTATTCTTCCCAAACATAAGACTTATATAAAATTAAATTATCACCTTATTTCTCTGGTAAGAGCACATGTAAATATAAATGAAACATAAATCCCATCCGTGGCTAAAGGGAAGAACTAGAGGGGAAAAGAAATGCTTATTATTATTATTATTATTATTATTATTATTTTTTTTTTTTTTGTCTAGCAGAATTCACCAATACAGAAGAAATTCAAATAACAGAATTCAGTATGTTCTTGCAGTTTCCCTAGAGGTGTACTTGAGATAAGGACTTGGAAGTGAGCAGTTTCCTAGGGAGGTGCAGGGAACACTGGTGAAGCATGGCCCTGGAGGGACCAGGGAGGTGAAGCCAACCCCTAAGGAGAATCACAAGCCCAGCCATCAGAGTGCGTGCCTGGAGAGCAAGCCTGCAGGAGGGTCCTGGAAAGCGTGCAAAGCACACATCTCAGAAAGATTCCACACAGGGGTGAGCGGGGTACAGTACAGACATGCTACCTTCTCGGTGTCAGTGGGTGTGGAGATCTCAGGTCCCACTCATCAACCCTTGGACACTGCCCTTCCTACTCACCTTTACTTTTTTTTAGATGATCCTATGTACTCTTCACTTCTGAGGATCTAATCATTGAGCAACTGAAAACATGCATGTAAGTAGCTGGCGTTTGTTTCCAGGTAAGCCATCTTTTATAAAATTCATTCTGCATTTAAACATAATGCCTTGGTTTTTTAAATGAATATCTTACAGTTAATATGGACAAAAGCCAGTTATTTACATTTCCTTTAGAAATTCATTTTCTTCAGCTCAGTGTGTGGCAACTCCATCCCAGCCACCACCCAGCCTCCAAATTGTAGTGCTCTCTTTGGCTATTCTCTCTCTCAAACTTGATGTTTATTTCATCATCCTATCTAGCATCTCTAAATATGCTGAGTATACAATGTCTTCTCAGCTTGTTCATTATTATCATTGTGCTATCCTTCCTGTAGTATTTTGGTCACTTCAGATGTGTCTCATAGCTTCTTCTTGAGACCTTGAAAAATGTCTTCACAAAGAGCAACCAGTTTGATCCTGTTTCAGTAAGTTACAGTATCTTACTTGGTTTAAAATCCCTGCATTCTTTAATATTTAATCTAGAATACAGGCATACACTGCTTTATTTCTGTCATGAGCCGGCCTACAACCTTTCCCTTCATTTATTTAGTTATTTCCCTCAAGGTTTTGTCATTGCAGCTTCACTTGGTCCTTTGTTATCCAGGAAACATAGCATCACACTCCCAACTCTGTCTCTGTATTCTACTTATTCTCTGTTAGAACATTGTACTCTTGCTAGGCAATTCAGGGATGTGAAGAATACATTTACCTTTCTGAGGTCATGCTTAAAATTTGTCTTTCTCTGTTACATTATGGTTATCATGACTGTGCTTTACTCCTTTTTCAGACATTTTTCTATCCTTCAGTACATTGTATGATTTAAAAATGGGAGTGAGTGTATATCCCTTTCACCTAATAAGATACAGTTCCACAAATGCTGCTGTCATTTCATGTTCTGCTTAGATGTTTATCAAGAGAGTGCTCAATACCTAGCAATGTGAAGTGCATCAGGTAGGTTATTGCTTTTTCTATGGAAATATTGTCTCAGTTACTCTTCTCTCATTGCTGGGACAAATACCCAACACCCAAAATGAAGGAAGGAAAGGTTTATTTACCTCGTAGTTACTGGAGGTTTCAGTCCATACTCAGCTGTCTCCAAGGCATAGTGGCACAGGATAGAGGGCAACCTTTCATGGTGGTGGCAAAGAGCAAATGGGAAGGAGTAAGGGCAACAAATGGCAACAGAGAGTCAGTTTGTCACTCTGTCTCTCTTATGTTACATTCAGGCTATCTGCCCCAGGCTGGGTGTAGTGCTCACCCATAATCCCAGCAGTACTAAAACCCATAATCCCAGCCTTGATCATGAATTAATCTCAAACTCTACAAGTCCCCATCCCATAACTGTGTGAGAGTTTGTCGGGGAGAGGGACAACTAGTCACAAACCATAACAAATATGTTCTTTTCACATTACTATGAACCATTATTTGAATTAGGAGGACCCAGTACATTTTAATATTTAAAGGGCCTTTGATCTATAATATTCTATATTCTTTAAAGCACTTCTCCATTGGGAGATAGAGTATGGTATGAAATAAAGAATTGCTTTTAATCTCTACTTTGGAAGGTTCCTTTTCTTTCTGGGAAAGTATTACTGCTAGATCTATATTAGAAAAAATAACCTAATAAATAACATACTGAGTAACTCCAGTGTGGCAAGCGTTATGCGTATTACTTCATTCAGGCTCACGACAGTATCATGAGTACTGTCCCCTCCTTTTTAATGATTTGAAAACTAAAGTGAGAGAAGTGTAGTGACTTGCCAAATCCCACACAATAAATAAAATAATTTGAAGTTGAACCTTCGGGTTTTCTGAGTCAGTGTCCCTTAATATTTATTGATTACCTAAACTTGATATATCAGTATCGTTTATAGAAAGCTGAAAATAAACAATAGCCTCAGAGCTTAATAAATGAATAAAAATACTTTAAAAAATATAGTTGCATCCAAGAAACAGTATTATATCCTAATATTATTCTCTCAGAGTGCTTAACATAAATATTTTCATGGATGCAGGGAAGGTTTTATTAGAAGTAAACCAAATGATGAGAATGAGGTATTGTTATAGAGAAAGTCAACTAATAATAATTCACACTAATTAATCCAAACATCTTTGATCTCTAATAATAGTGGGCATATATACCAAGGTTTCAGGGTATTTTTTAATAGTAACAATACATGTTTGCTAATCGAAATTACCTTTTAAATATGTTGTTGTTCACGTGCTTACTTGAAACACATTGCAAACATCAGTTTGAGTTTTCCTAAGAATGATCTACTCCTTGTGCCCCTTTTAAGAAAAACTATGAACTACTTGGGCAATGTATTTACCTTTTTCCTGAAGTTAACATTGTTTTGAAAATCTATAACATATGTATTGTTATATTTTACCCTGATTTTGTCTTTGCTTTTGGTTTTCTTACTCTCATTTTCACCCTTCAAAATAAGAGAAAATTACAATAAAAAATTTAAGTACTTTCTTTGTACCATACTACAAGAACCATACTACAAGAAGAAACATTTACTTAAACTTCTCTCAACTGAGTTTATTTTATTTACTTTGATACTAGATTACTAATTTGTTCCATTTTCTTTGCTCTCTTCTATATATGTCATATGCAACTGTTTCAATGCAATAAACAATTTTGGAGAAAAAATATTTCAGGGCTGAGGAGATAGCTCAGTGGAATAAACGCTTGCCTTGCAAGTGCAAGGGCTTGAGTTCAGTCCCCAGTTCCGCCAAGAAAAATAAAAGGAATATTTCAAGTTCACCAAAAACATTTTATAATAATTCAGTTCTTTTGCCCCAGTCTCCATTTAATAAAAAAAAAGATATATAGCCCCACAGCATTGCATGCATAAATTTAGATGTGCAAAATCTCATGCAACAAGACATTTCTTTCTAGAGAAGGAGTCATCTTGTTATTTCTCTCATTTTGTACATGAGAAAAATAAGGTTCAAAAAGTTTAAATGACTTTCAAGAAAAGATCATAATTTCTCTTCCTCTAAGAAATGACATAGAACCACCAATTCTCAGCTCTCAATGTTCTATTTATATGTCAAGTTATTTTAATTTTCAAAAATAGAAGACTAAAATTATAATGCTAATTTTTTGCTATTATTCCTACAGACATTTAAGAGTATCAATAAGATTTGAACGGCTTATTTTAATTTATAATGTTTCCACAAGTGAAGATGTTCACACATTTCACTTTAGAGCAGCAAAAACACTTGGTTTTGAAACTTTACTTTTTTAAAGTTTAGATTTATTTTAAGAAGTTAATAGCCATAAAGATAAATTAATTTTTAATTTGTAATTAAGTTTAACATAGCACTATATTTTCTTCAAAAAACCTTTTTTGTAAAAATATCTAATTTATGTGCTTCCTTTTGTAGACCATATTGCAGAAAGTAGGCTAAAGAGAATTAAAAAGCAAGATTTCCTGTGAAACAAGTTTGATCATCCTTAGTTTATCTTCTGAAAATGAGCATGTATAAAATAGCCTACCTACTCATTCAGTTCCCATAGTTTAACATAGTTCCACTGAATGATTTTATTAATCCAACCTTCAATTTGCTGGAGTTTGACCTTTGAATTACAGTTTACAGACACAGCTTAACAGCTGTTACAAAGGCTTCCTCTAAATTTTTAATCATATGAATTAAAGATTACTAGAGTTTTCCTTTAAGATTTCTACTAAGAGCATCCAATATATAGAAAGTATAGATGAGTCCAAGGGAAAAAAAGCCCAAAGATAATGGGGCTGATGACACTAGACCATGCCCATGTTGCCCACCCAGTTGATTTTTGAGCTGTGAATCATTAATTTAAAATTGTAGGCGGGGAGATGGTTCAGTGGAATAAGTGTTTCCCTGGCAAGTACAATGGCCTGAACTCAATCCCCAGTTCCATCAAAAATAAATAAATAAATAAATATCAATAAAATTGTATCCTAAGAAATTGTTACATTAGCTAATACTACAACATCTTACGGGTATGACATATACTTTGTCATCGTCCTCAGTCAGAGGTGAACATAGTTTCAAAAGATCCACTCTATGTCCAAACCATAAAGGGATACAGAGCCAGATCAGAAAGGAATCAATATCCTGAAAAATTATTTGATTATTGCTATGGGGTTTATAAAAGCATAAATTTTACTCCATGTGATGTTTGCCAAAAGATAAGAGTTTTGTGGATGTTAGGAAGGGGTAAAACTAATTTAGTGTCATTTGACCAAAACTCTTTAAAGAATGAAATAGAATAGAGTAGAAAACATCAGAATATATTTCACACATTAGAATGAATTTAATTGCTGTGAAAATTGTTATTTTTGTATGTGTGTTGTATGTTCTAAATACGTTTTAAATATGTTTCAGAATGGTGTGAGAAACATTGGCTCAGGATATTTAAATTAGATTTGTGTTACCAAAATGTCTTACTAGTCTCATTTATCTTCTTAGAAATATGTCTAGCACATACCATCTTATTTACACATAATAATATTGATACATCACAAAAGTTAATTTTTAAAAAATAACTTCCAAAAACATGTCCAGAACACGACAACAACCTATAATATTCAGTATTAGCAATTGTTGCTCCTTTAACAATGTGTGAATGTATTTTACCAAGGTCTTTTCTTTGTCATTTATTCCAGAACAAACTTTCTTAAATGCTAAAATTTCAATCAAAAAATATCAGCATAACTGTATTTACTCTTGATTTATTATGTTACTAGATTTGTGTTTTGGAGATAGAGCAATACTGTGTTGTTATTCCAATTTCACATACTTTTTTACAGTATAAGAACAACTATTAACTGTTTGAACAAAATATAAAAAGAAGAGAAATTAGATAACAAAAAAAGGTCACTTCTGAAATGAATCAGCGGACTAATACATAATTTTTTGGGTTTGGTAATGGCTGGCTCTTCTAACACATACAATGTGATGTGATTGTGGGTATTTGGATAGCACAGCCAAGCTTTCTTCTCACAAAAATGTGTGTGTGTGTGTGTGTGTGTGTATTATATACATATATATATATATATATAATATACACACATACACACACATATATATATATATATATTTGCATCCATCTCCTCTTTTAGAGAATTAATATTGATGCATAAAATGGATCATGTGTTGGTGATTTCAGAGGTTCAGGGAAAAGTGGCATTCCTAACTTTTCAGGAACAATAAAGCACTATACTTACTGAGAATCTGTATGTGGGCCATTTATTCCCCTTCTGACACTGACTCTTCAATGCAAATAGTGAGAAGAGAAATGTGTATTTCTTTGTAGCCAAGATTTGGCTTTGTTTGCTTGCATAATGTAATATGGACAAGACAGAGCTAGATAAGCACAAAGGAATAAAGGAGGATGGTTCAGTTCATAGAAGAAGCTCAGGACTGGCTGAAGAACAAGGGATACAGCAAGACAATGGATTCCATAACTGATGGGGTTCACTGGGGTGAAGCAACACAGCAAAAAGTAACCGAGGAGAACAGATCTTGGATGGCTTTTGAATACTTTTCTTACCATGTGATGAAATGGTTGCTTAAAGCAGCTGGCTGCATTCAATTATTTTTATTTCAATTTTTTTTTAAATGTGGTTACTCATAGACACATTTATTTTCCAAAATCAGCTCCTTAGTAGTATAATATAGAATGCCTCATTAGTAATGGAAAATGGGCTTAAGATTGCAGCAGGAATGCTCTGAATATTGTTTTTAGATGTGGAAGAAGTTAGCAAGAGAGATTATAGACCCTCTTGTTTCCCCAGGAGAACTTGAAACTAAGAACAAACTTTTTATTTAACTCGCAACCTTCACATAAGCTCTATCCTCCTTTACTGGAGCTGCCTTTACTGAATTCCTTCCACTCTTTGTTCTACCTGAAGTTGTCCTTGGTGGGAAAGGCTGCACAAGAGAACAGAAACACTGGGTTGGGGTCGTGCGTGTGAGTCCACTACACCAAATGCCTACATTGTATCCAATTTCTCTCTAGTTTTCAATTTATCATTTTATTTTCTCATTTATGTGTGCTGGGTAACTGCATTGATTTTACAAAGTGATCTCTAGTTCATCAGTACCAGCCACAGCTGATGAACAAATGTTTGCAAATTGATGTTTGCTGCATCTTGTGTATATCAAAAGAACCAGTTCATCCTAGATAGCTCAGAGAATAGATCATTTGCAAGTGGCCAACAGATTCAGTCAACAGATACTTACGGCATGCCTCATGTGTTCATGTGTCATGCACTGCGCTAGGCCCAGAGAACAAACTTTGAAGAAGGCAGCCATGTGATTGCTATAGCAAGCAAGTCTGCAGAGTTAAAAACCAAAATCTGAACTTCTGCATCAGGCACTTATTTTTGCCTGCTGATGCCTCCAAAGTTCATTTTTAGTTTCTAATGTCTTGCACTTTGCAGGTGGGATAGCCTTTCCTACCAGAGAAATGGTTCCATCCTTGCTCTGAAATTTTCTCAGCCTGAAAGTATGTTTACTAAGAATGCTATCTTTAGGGCATTCTAAAGAAAGGCAAGCGATAGCACCACAAAGCATGCAGCTGAGATGTCTGCATGTGCCTCTACCTCAGCTCTGGAGGGGGAAGCTGAAGCATCGGCCACAGCTGGAAGAATGGGGAGCAGGACACTGGCACTAGGCAGAGCATTTGTTCATTTCCTCTGATGCGATTTCTCATCTTTCATTTTTCTGCATCTCAATACATAGTTGAGACTTTTCCAGAATCACAATCAACTCTGATTATCTGCCTCCTCTCTCTATTTTTCCCTTTTTAGTCTCTTGGATGCTGTTAGAGGAAGAAGATAAAAACTATCTGGCTTGGAACATTCTTGCCTTTAATTTTTTTAGGTCAAAGTATTTGTCTAAGATTTGACAGAATGGAGAGAATAAAGGCAAGGAATAAAGAAAGGAAGTTTGGTTTCTTTTCAAATGTTTTACATCTCTGACCTCATATAAAACTTTTCAGTATATCTAGAAATATATTTAACAACTTCAAGCAGGTAGTGACATTTGTGGTGAGAAAATTATTGTACAGTGTTTATACGCTCTTATTCTGTCATGATTTCATGGTCTTTTATTTTTCTTGGGATTTACTGTGTGTGTACAATGTATTTTAAGGGAACAGCACAGCAATAGATCGGTTGCTATAAGCTACTCATAACTTTTTGCTTACCTGAGCATCAAGTCTTAAATACACTGTAATTAGCCTAATCCTATGCATGCACACAACAAGATCCATAGAGATGAGGGGATTTGCTAGTACAAGACACTGAGAGGCACAGTTTGGTCTCTAGCCTAACAGTTCCATCTTCCTTGGAGCCAGTTTCTTCTTCATCCTGCACAGAAGTTTCCCGTGGTTTGCTGCAAGTCATGTTCAGTTAAGAGATTTGTCAAAACATTAAATATGGACAAAGAAATGTAGCTAGATTTGGAAAAAAAATCACAAGCTTTAAAATGCAAATGAGAGGGAATAAAACAAATGACAGAATCACAGCGCTCCCTACTTTACTCAGATGCAGAGAGACATTGAAAAACTCTGAAAGACTGAAATAATTGGCTGACTCTTACATGGAATAGAATGACTGCTAGGTCCTACACCTAGATTCAGAAACAAAGTGCACAAATATACGACCGGGGGTGAAATGACTTAGCAGCAGCATGTGTGAAAAGAGACGTAGGCACTTAGCTGACAATAAGCTCAGTAGAAGCTAACAGTCATGTGCCTGCCAAAAAGGCTGACGGGTCCCGAGGCAGTATTAATCGTGTTTTGCTAGAATAAAAGAAATAATGGTACCACTCCACTTGGCGCTATACACACAGCACTGGAAGGGTGCAGCCAACCCGGTGGGCCCCACCTGAATCCCTTCGCAAAGCATGCTGACAAGTAAGAACTAGAGTGATTAAAGGAAAGGGAGAAACGTGAAAATGCATACTTTTGAAAAGTCCTAAGAAATGCTGGTACCTGGCATAACAGACTCACCCAAAAGGGACTAGAGTTGCCCTACAAGGTCAAGAAGAAAGAGAAAAACTTCATAAGATAAATTGAAAAAATAATATAGGTTAGGAAGTTGGACCAATCTGGTTTAAAATTCTGGTTTTAAGATTACTTTATGAGGTCAACAAGTTTATTGTTCTCTTCACTTCTTTTTCTATTTTTAAACTATGAGAGAATTTTCTACCATAGTAAGTTGCGATAATTAGCAATAAGGTACTCATATGCCTAACAGGTTTATTATCAGGGTAATCCAGGAAAACAGGAAACATTCAAAGGCATTCTGAGTATATTAGACAAGACTGGGAAGGAATCATGAAATTGTGGTCACTGAAAACTTTGACGGGACCAAGGGAGGGTAGGAAATGGAACAGAGCTGTGAGTCATCAAGTGGCAGAGAGGGCTGCTTTGGACTCTGGGAAACATGATAGATGTCTTAGACGGCAGCTGTACACAATGAAAAGAACACACTAAGGAAAAGACCAAAGCACAGAGCACTTGTTTCTTCTTTCAAGAAACCCACATTTTTTTCTCTGACACAAACTGTAAGTATTTATGGAAAATACATTTTCCCTTAAAAAACAGACCTTTTAAAAGCTCACTTAAAAAGCCATTCCTGGCTTTTTGAATACTTCAAAATTTTCAGACAAGCTATTTTACCTGGAAGTTAGGTGAACTAGAAGATACAAATATTCTGTTTAAAGAATATGAACTTTAGAATTTATGCTGATATTCAGTAATTTCCATGTTCAGAGTTTTAAGTGATATGTTAATCAGACCTTATTATCATTCTTATTTTAATTCTAAGTAAATTTTAAAAAGTAGATGAGTGTCACTGGGATTCTGAGGGAAAGGCTATTTTATGTTTAAAATTTTACTGTCTCATATATTTCATATACCAAGAAGAATATCTGGAATTGATACAAGGAAGTAAAACTCCCAACCTGATCTGGATGAGTTCATGTTCTCTAAAACCAAAGAATGAATTTTAGCAACAAATGGAGGTTGAAGATAAAACTTTATTGGATAGAAAAGCTTCTGTCGGAGAGGGACAGAAGGGGGACCTGAGCGGGTTGCTCAGGAAGCTGTCTCTTTTAGGGACTTTTATAGGGCAAAACCATGCGGGACTAAGGTAGAGAAGAAGGTTTAGGTGGATGTGGGGTGGGACAAAACTATGATCAATCAATGGGATTACAAGCACCATTGTTCAGGTAAAGTTGATTAGGCCCAGGACCAAATGGGGAAGTGAGTCACATAGTAAGCAGGCATGAATAGGGTCAGGGTCTCTTTCCCTTGGTCATGAATATGGGACAGGGTCTCTTCCCCTCCAGGGTTGGGCTAGTGACTCACTTGGGTCTCTTTAGGTGATCACAATCTACTTAGAATATCAATTTATTCTTTTAACATTTGTTTGGCCTTTAGGTCTGGTTCTGGCTCACAGCAGGAGCATCTGTTCCTCCAACAGTTGTCTTTGTCTTCTGGGTTAACTCCTTCTAGTGCCTGGCCCTGTCTGTCTATATGTCTAGCTAACTCAGCTGCCTGCAACAGAATGAGTATTTTTCTCAACAAATACTTGTTGAATAACTCAATGACTTCCCTAGCACTGGTAGCAACTCAATTTGGGTTCTCTAGAAAGTACACAATTAGTGACTCCTCTGGACTGAATTTTCCTTAGGAGAATTTAATAAGCAGATGGAATATCGGAAAAGAAACAATATATATATATATATATATATATATATATATATATATATATATATATCTTAAGCGTGCTCTCATTAATGCATAGATCTCTCTCATTTCTCTCCCTTGTCTTCTGGCACATTTGTTCAGGTGAATTTTTTTAAAGGCATGTGAGCCTACAAGAATTTCTGAACAATAGTTTCTGGACTAAAATATCAGTATCATTTGATAACTTAACAACATAAATCCTTAAGCAGTCTGAAGTTATTCCCTCCAGGTGATATATTTTATTATTTTATTTTATTCATTTTTGCTGTACCAGGGATCAAACTCATGACCCTGTGCTGCCAGGCAGGCACTGTTCTGCTGAGCTATGTCCCCAACACCCATGCAGGTGATTTTAGAACAGTTATAAAAATTAAGAACAACTAATGTGAGAAGGCGTTGCCTGCTAACATGTTCCACTATGTCTAGCAACAACAACAAAAAGTCAAAACCCTGTACAACAGTTACCCCACCCCACTCTGGAACACCTACAGAGCCAGAATCTCTGCAGTAAAATTTTAGAGATGTGGAGCCTTCTGTTATTCCTTCCCTCCTTTCCCACAGAGCAATTAGTGTGGATTGAGCCTAATTGTGGCTCTAAGGTTCATATTTGGAAACTGTCTACATGGGTGACTTCTTCTATGGAGCTGGCGAACAATTCCGGTGGGAGCAGCACTGCTGGAACACCGAATCCCAGTATTCATCCGCCACTATACATATTGATTGATTGCCATTGGTTATCTAGATTTTGTGTTAGTCTCAGTTTCACCTTCTGAATTTTACCAAGTGTCCTTCTTGGTGGCAAGCACAATACAGGTGATATATATTTCTAGATTTATCTCAACACAAAACAATTGAAATGTCACTTACTTAGAATCCCACAGGAATATGGCAGCATGAAAATTTTGACATTCCCCCCACCCCCGGAATTCACATCACTTTGTACTGAGTCTGTCTAGAATCATAGTTGCTCTGTTTGCATTTCCACTAAAACGTTTGCTAATCAATTTATATAAATGAAGTTACAAATTCTTTGACAATTGCTTCCTTCTGTAATCAGGTGCCAAGCTAAACATTACTGGCTTTACAGATTGCTCAGTGTGTAAATACGCTGTGCTACATTGAATAACTTGAGTCAGATTCTTACACCTCCTGATCTTCTTAAGTAAACCAACTCAAACCCCACCTCCAGAAAGTGTATATATTATCCAGAGAGGGCTCTGCCATGTTCATTTTCCAGCATGTTCATTCCTGAAAGAGCTCAAGTGATGTTCTCCTAGAAATAAAAAAAAGACTAGGAATGACTATCCTGATAATCATAAGGACATTCAGCAAACATACTCATGAATATTTACGAAGTTTTTATTTACCTTAATAACAATATACTATTAATCAAATTGAAATAAGTAGAATATTCATGCTAGAGTTTTTCAATTCATATAAAATTGGTTTCTCCTGCGCCAAAAAAGTTTGACTGGACAGCGAACAGAAGAACAAAATCCCACATATAGACTTCCTACAAAAATAATATCTTTCTTTTCTTTTTTTACAGTACGAGGGATTGAACCCAGGACCCTGTACTTGCCAGGCAAGAGTTTATTCTACTGAGCCCTAAAAGTTGAGAATTATTAGTTTTTTTTTTCTTTTTTTAAGTTTTTGGTTAGCTCAGGCTGCCTTGCAGGCAGGTCTGGTAATGCAAGTGGAGGTGGGGATTGAACACTCTGTATCTTTCCTTGACTGAATTTGTGTGAGCAGGCGCTTAAGCAACTGAGCTGATGGGCAGGTGCCCTCTTTATGATGGAAACTTTTTTTTGATAGTATCAAGTGTTGAACTGAAGACCTTGCACTTGCCAGGCAAGTGCTTATTCTACTGAGCTATCTTCCCAGTCCAAAACTAAGATCTTTTACATTTGTTTTTCAATTTGTTTCCTTACATAAACTTCTAGATACAATCAGGATAATATACATTAAAACAGTGGTAAAAGTAAGAATAGTGACCTCATTCCTGCAAGATAATTTATGTTTGTTTCACTTAAGTAACATATATATCATACAGGTCATGGTATACCCTGTGAAATATAGTGAGTATGACAATGATATTTGTATAATCATTTAATAGTATTCATATTAAAATATATTGTGTGAGTTATGGAAATTAATGTAAGTATTGTTAGAATAAAATAGCACAACATATTTTAATTCTTTTTGGTGTTTAAATGAAAACATATGAATCTTTAAACATAGTCATTAGCGTAAAATATTAATAGAAATGTTCAAAAGGCCACATTTCCATAAGTCCTAATTTTATTTCCAGAAATTATGTTCTTCCATTAAAAAAAAGAGAATTTTGTTTCTCTTTCCATATATATTTTATGCTGATATTTGATCAAGTTAATTTATTATTTTATAATGAAAGAGCTAAATAGTAATAATTATTAAGATGCTTGACCTCATGTATTCAGGTTTGAGCAAAGTAATACATAAATGCATTGCTACTATTATTATTCATGAATTTCTGTCTTTGAACAGAATTTATACATTTGTTTTTAAAGACTTTTATTAACAACCAGAATGGATATCATGTACTCATGAGAGCTTTCACTAAATTTAATTTTGAGGATGGAGGAGGAAAAGTGGAAACGAGAAAAAAAAAAGACAGTATAAAATGAACGATGGTTCTGCACCCTACACTCTTCCGAAATTAGTGAAAATTTTTGTTTTTCTTTCTGGGCTTTTACTACACTTTCACACAATCCTTCAACACACTGCAAATATGATATCAAGTGAAACAAATTTAAGAAGTTTTAAAAGGCTATTTGACAGGTTAGGTACAGTATAGATGCTGCAGTGTATCTTCTGTTGTTATGTTCTTTAGAGAACACTGATCTAGGTTGCTGCCTTTTTTTTTTTTTTTTTGTCTTTTTGAGACAGGGTCTCACTATGCAGTTCAGTCTGGCCTTAAGCTCACTTTGTAGCTCAGGCTGGTCTCGAACTCACAACAATCCTCCTGCCTCAGCCTTCCGAGTGCTGGGATTACAGGCATGCGCCACCATGCCCGGCTTCTAGGTTGCTGCCTTTTAAATCAACACATTGGACAGTGATTGTTGCATCTTTAAAAAAGAGGAGTGTTATCAGCTAAGTATATGTCAATGGAATTGTAGTAGAGAGAGGAGGCACTTTAGGCCTGGTGGAAGTCAGGACTCAGGGCACAGTGTTTTTAACAGCTTTATAGTATAATTTGTAATATAAAAAGAAATGATCCCATATCCCTTATTGCAAACAACTAGGGATCAAGGGTATCTCCATACTGAGCAATTTGTTTTAGAAAGGAATGCTTTGAAAGAAAATCCAACGAATAAAGTGCCTTTAATTATATGTCATTATGGTTTAGATGGAGACTATCTCAGCAAAGCCTCACACACTCACGGGCGAGCTTTGTGGAAGCTCGCTGAGTAATGGTTCACTCTACTCATTGCTGGAATCGTCCCTTGGTGCTGGGTGGCTGCTGTGCCTGTGGAAGGTGGATACTGGTCAGAAGAGACAGTCATTGTTGGTATGGACTGCAAGGCTCCTTCTCTCTCTCTGCTTCCTGGTTGCCATGGCTTAGGGAAGCTTTGCTGCTACCATGCCCCTCTGCTATGGTATTTCTGTCTGGAAGACAGAGGATGACAGACTGCAACTGTGGTCAAATTAAACTTCTCCTCCTTTAATGTGTGTGTGTCGATTATTTTGCACCAGAGACAAAGTAAGTACAACATAAAGGTAAGTATACTCTTAATTGTGTACAAGGATCTATCAACCATATGAGGAGCACAGTTGGAAAAGTAGACAAATGTAGGACATTATTCCTTTCCCCTCAAAATTTGCAATTTAGTAGGGTGAAAATAATAACAAGAAGTTAAAATGCTATGAAAATGTATTTTAAAGTAATTTACATGTATAAATAATATAGGTGAAATATGTTATCAGCATTCAACATTGAATTACATACATTTAAATAGACCTACTTGGGAGGTGGAATATTTATCAGATCTCTGAGGTGAAGCTCTAGGACTAGGAGGAAGAGGAAGAAAGATAACAGCCAATACCACCACGGGACAGAACAATGATACGCTATAAAATAGCACCATATACCTTTGGAAAGGATGAATGTAGACCTGGTCGAGGTCACCAAAAGAATCGTGTGAGCAGAAGGAAACAGAGAGAACTTATGTTGGGGGGACTGAGGAGTGAATGTTGGGTGCTAAGAAGTATCCTCTAGGTCTTCAATCTGAAGAGATAGAATAAACCCTGCTGTTTTTCCATTTATTTACTAGAGGAATGAAAAGTAGTATTTTCTTAACTAGGAAGAGCCGCATAAACATTAAAAAGGGCTACTTGTCAAGGTATTAACTTTCCTTGACGACGTCTCGCTTGAGTGTCCGGTAATGGTAATGAATTTGCTCAGGTATGTAATTTTAGATAAGTCGGCACTTATGCATTACTGCACATGCTTCACCTGGTGCTCAGAGCGACTGTAAGAGCTCAGGTTGCGCTTTCCACATGCATTTGCTCCAATGCGTTGGTTCTGAACGGGCTCCAAAAGTTTATACGTGGCCAGGGAGGGGGCAGCAGAGTAATGTGACTGTAATTATGAGGCTTTCTGGGACATTTTAAACCAAAGCAGCATGTAGAAACTATGGGAAAACAAGTCCCTGAGAGAAAAATATCCACCGGGAGAGGAAAACAGGGCCTCCGAGTGGAGAAACACAGACCACAGGCACGTGCTCGACACAGCTCGAGAGGAGGACTTGTCAGTGATTATCAGCCCAGCTCTGCAGCCAGGCTGTCTGGGTGGAAATCTGGCCCATCGCCGCTTACCTGTGGAAGCTCAGGAAAACCGCTGCCCGTCTGTGCTCCCAATGGTCCCGTCACAGGCTTCCTCATAAAGTAGTCTGTGACCATCTCAGAACAGTGCTCGGGGGGGAGGCCGTGTAGACAGAGCAAGCCTGCGACTTGTCACACAAAACAGCCGTTTTCAGACTGAGAAGGACTGGTAAGCACGCAAAAGTTTATATGATATGTTGAAACGTTTATTTATTGGCTGCAATGTTTTCCTTATAGACACAAAGGTTAATTCAGTGGTCATTTAAAAAAATTTGAGAAAGAAAATTATGTATATATGGAATTCTGAGGAGTGAGCAGGGTATGGTGCTAAAATGTTACTCATTTAAATAATAAACTGACCTATCTAATTTCATTCTATACATATATAATATGCCTATATAATTTTAAATTTTCTACTAGCTATATTAAAATCATATATATATACACATATATCATGCTTCTTAAATTAAAATAAAAATTGTTTATTGAAATGTATAGAGCAGATTAGAAAAATATTTTATTTTATTCTTATGAATCTCAATCAGTTTTTTTCATTTCTTTTCTTCTGTTACTGTTTTGCCTCTAACACATTATTTATCAAATTAACATTTACATGTCACAAAATTCACAAACTGTAGGTGTACAATTCAATGTTTATAGAGCTTTGTGAACATCGCCTCTTAAGTGCTCTGCTTTTTACTTCTTGGGGTTACCTGTGAAGTTCTTCCATCCTCCTCATTTATGCTCAGTTTGAAAATGCTGATGTCTCCCATTGACCCTTCCATTAGGGTGCCCCCTGTTTTCAGTGCAGGGGGGTCATACTTGGGGCCTTGTGCTTTCTAGCATGCACTCTAACACTGAGCTACATTCCAAACCCTGGATGATAATATTTTAAAAGAAAAAAATGATCACTTGATAGCTCCTGGATTACCTGCTAATCTTGTGACTGCCCCTTACTAAAGAGAAAAAACCTTCTATCCTAATTTGACTCAACACGTATGTAAAATCAAGACTGAATAAGCTGGGAATTCTGAGGAGTGAGCAGGATAAGGTGCTAAAATGTTATTCATTTAAATAAAAAGTGACCTATCTCTGCCAATGTTCTATCCAACTTCATTCCATACAAATATAATATGCCTATATAATTTAAAATTTTCTACTGGCCATATGAAAAGATCATATAAAATTATATAAGTGAAAAATTTAAAAACTAAAGATATGTACAAATTCCCTTTTAAATCTTTTCATTGAAACTATCTTCTTCATTCCCTTTCTCATTCTGTAACACATTTTTATATAACATTAATTTTAAGATATTCATGATTATTATACATTATTTGCCCTATTTGGATCTAAAATTTATGGCTTTCTCTTATTTTCAATTAGAGTATACTATACATACTTCTCAATAGAAATAAGGAACTTCAAAATTTTTCCTCTACAAATCAAGGTTTGCTATGAGGCAATTTTAGAATTTAGAATTTAAATATTACATGCTGCTTGATTTCTCCTAATTTTACTCTTTCAATTTTCCCTTCGCTATCGCAAGGGTACATTTTAATTTCTTCTGTTTGCCAAATTTGTCTTCCATTATACAGTTTTTCCGAAAAGCTTCAGAAACTGATACATTTGAATGTTTCATTTTCCACTACTTTATTAAGGCTTTGTCAATGATTTCTGACAGTTTGGTATAAAAATTTTAAGAGTTAATATCATTTTAGAACATACTGTATAGTTTTAATTATAAAGCAATTCTTTAAGGGCTCAAATGTTTCTAAAATCAGTTTGTTGAAAGATGATGAAAAACGTTTATGCTTTCATTTTGGTTTTTGACAAATTTCTTATTTATCATCTGTTCAATCACAAAAATTCCATTGGCTTTTCATGTGTTCTGTACTGTCAATTCAGTTACAATACAGAAGAGTAAATTCAACTAACAATTTGTGCAAAGTTCCATCATTTTTGAGAATCAAAAATTCAATGACATTTTATTGAACTATTCAAAAATAAATTTTATTTATTATAGATGAATAAAATCCACCAAGTAATAAAATAAGTTTTTACTTGTAGATTCATATAATTAAGGAAAAAATAAGATGCACATTAAAGAATATGTATAATACTCTTTAATCTCAGTAGCTACATTGTGAAAGACAGAGTCTGACCAAACCATTCTAACTTAAACAACCATCAATATTAATCCATTGTCCAAAAATAAAAACCTGAGGCCAATACTTTTAGGAAGTAAGGATAAAATGTGTGAGCTTGAGTCTACAGACCTGGAAATATGATCTTTCTTGAAAGTCATTGCTATTACTGCTTGTACATAGATCAACTAAAACTATATGTGTTACAAGAGTAACTAATACTTATGTTTCCATGTAGTATACTTAGTTCGATCAGTTTTAGGTGAAAATGGTAAATTCCAAATTATTTTAGGGTTGACATGACTCTCCAGGGTACACGTTATAGTTCTTCATACCATTAGCTGAGAATAGAGGGAGGATTAAGTTTGAGTACTGTGTGATTTTAAAGCATGACTGTGGAGAGGAGATATAAATCCTTACCTTTTTCCTCTCATATTACAGTTAGTGTGGGGCACGCAGATGGTGCTGGCAGTGTCAGTTAAGGAGATGAGTAAGCAAAGTCTATCCATGGCTAATCTGGGCTGAACATCCTACTAATATTTATGGAACACCTCTGTAAGCAAGGTCTCATAAGTTGTTCTGGTATGTATGGAGCTCAGTGTCGCTCTTGTCATCTTTATCGAATTCCTTTTTCTCTTAAGTTGATGAAAACAAGTCTTATGATTCTGGAAAATTTCTGTCTAAAGCTGAGTAGGTCTTCTTGAATCCAAAGGCAATAGAGAATCAGTGGCTGTAGAGGAAACACGTTTGTTGAGAAAATGTACATTGGTCTTAATTAATTGTTAGTAGACTTGATCATTAATACCTTAGGTAATTTTTTTTCTTACTTTTTCTTCCCAGTTGTACTGATGAGGAAACTGAAATACAGAGAATCCAGAGTACATTCTGCCACGCAGGCCACACAGCGAGCGCTGATAGAGCCAGGAGTGCCTTTATGAAATCCAGACCGTCGGGCTCGTATTCCGTCTGCTAGACCTCCGTGCGAGTCTCTTGTAGGTAGGAACAGCTCTCTGGGAAATTATCATAAGGCAAATCGGAACAATGTTTCATTCCTTGTGATTTCTAATTCGAACTGCAAACAATTGCCAATTTGTTCAACTTGTATTTATAATTATTTCCTTGTGAATTACTCATCACTAAATGCTTTATAAATATTTTCTCTTTTTTCTCAATGTCTATGGAATGATCTTAGCACAGAAAATGTTGGCTTTCAGAGATTTATTAATATCTTCTTTTGAAACAACTTTTATTTGGCAAATAGAATAAAAGCACTTTACAGAAACAAATCTTGAGTCTGAATTTCCTCTCACACAATGACTTGTCTGATGTGCTTAATAAGAAGTACATAATGAGTTTTATTTAAAGAATCTATTATATAAGAAGTAGAAAAGTAAATACGCACACTTGAACTCAGCTGAGCACGGCCTTGCCATCAGCACCAGCTGACAGATTTTTCAGACTTGACTAAAAGCTCAGGGCAACTTGCTGTTTGCAGGATAGAATCTGGTTTCATTTTTGCCAACAATGGAAAAAACAAACTAGTGGCTATAATATGGTAGCGTGTGTCACAGGCTTACCCGATCTGAAAATCCAGCTCTCTCTACAGAATAATGAACTGACCTTATTATTTCTCTTTGAACATTAGAACTAAACAAAACCTTTTATAGCCCATTATTCAGAAACTTAACAAATCCAAGTGCAGAATACAGATCCTAGCAATTTTATTTAGGATATTGCCATATATTGTTTTTGGAATTATGTCAATATAAAAAAGGGAAATCAAGGTCCCTCTATCTAAAAAAGCCTTTTTATTTTTATTTATTTATTTTTTGGACCTGACTGCTATAAAAAGTTAATGGTATGTGTGTGTTTTTTATTTTTTCTGTGTTAAATGATATAGATTTAAAACAGCTTAAAATTAAAATGCTATATGTATTTTTAAAAACAGAAATTAAACACTGTTAAGTAGTAACAGTAATCTCTTTAAGTGAGGGGAGAAACAATCACTAGAAGAAATTCAAAGAAGATCAACCTTCTTATTCTATCAGCCACAAAGATTGACTTATAAAAGGAAAAGAGTGTGAGATAAGTTTCTGAGAGAGAGAAGCTGTAGTAGTAAAACATTAGTGATGCACACAGTACAGGCAAAGCACCTCCACATTTTGAGGTAACTTAGGAAGCAGAAGTTAGATCTACTTGCTAACAGTAAGTGTCTTCAGGTGACCTATATAGTAATCAAAAGGGAAGTTCTCAGCTTCAAATATACATTGAATTGTCTTCGAGGTAGACTGTTTAAAGTGGGTCATTGTGGCAAAAAACAAATGGATGTAGAATTAAAAACGTATTTGTTTATTTGAATTCCCACTCTGTCCTCAAAATCTTAAAACTGGAAGTGTGGGGTCTATATCTAATTTTCAGCTGGGTATCCTATGGGGGGCTTGTTTTGTGTGAGCAGCAGCAAAATGAGTAGGGCCAAGAGCAACGATGATGTGGGTGGGGAGAGGGAAGTGGTTGTTTTAAAAGAAATGAAAATGTTGGGAGAAAAATGAAAGCACTCTCCCTACACAAGAGATAGTAAAAGAGAAATTAAAAAATATGGTACTGTTTTCCATTTCCTCTTGCCCTTACCTAATGCTGCTGGCCACTTCGGTAGTGAAGCTTTATAGGTTGCAATAACTGGCGTGGAAGAGGTATGCCTGTCAGCTGGGTGCAGTGCAGTGTCTTGAAAAGGTCACAGTGGTAGCAGTATGACAGGCCATGTAAGTCATTATGGGCCTTATAACTCATTTGTAAGTAGAATGCGAAATAGAGCAAATTAATGTAAACTCTGCCTTAAGACCTTTGAAAATATGCTTTATATTTAAAGCTAGGTTTCATTTTGTATCTAGAAAGCCAAATAGATACTTTCTCAAGAATGCATTATATTCTTGATTAGCAGCAGAAATTCATTTACTGTGATGGCATTTAAAGAAAAAATATAGGAAAACAAAGGAATGTAATTTTTGAGAGGATTTGTAATGATACGTGTATTTAACCTAATATATATTATATTACATACATTATATATTATATATACTATATAATATATATATATGGATATATATATATATATATATCCCTCAATTTTGCTCTATGCCATTTAAACATCATTTTTTGATGAATAAAATAAAAAAAAACTTTCCAAGTTATGTATTTTTAAAGAATAGGGCAGCCTGACAGTCAGGAGACTAAAGCAGCTGCCCAGGCAGAGCAAGCTGCTGGGGTTCAAATGTCTGTGTGCCACAGCAGCCACAGCCTCAGGGCGTGCTGAGTGAGGGACTGAAACTGGGCATGGTGCCACATGTCTGTAATCTCAGTGCTTGGTAGGCTGAAAACAGTTGCAGCACTACTAGTCTGATCTGCACAGTGAGACCCTGTAGACCCTGTCCTAAAAAAAAAAAAACAACAGTAAAACAAAATCATCAAATGGCATAATAAATTCATGATTTATTATACTTTTACTGTGATGAGTTTATTGTGAAAGCATGTATTCCTATGAAGCAGGAATAAGTTTACACCCTTGACTAAAGTTTGTTTTTGGATTAAAAGTAACATGTATAAAATGCACTCTTCAGTATTCAAAGACTGTTTGAGAACAAGCCACAGGTGCTTGTCAGAGTGGTGAAAGAGTTAATGCTCCATCACTCTTGCCCCCACCAGAGACATCCCATGGTGGTTCTGGGATACACTTAGGCACTGTTCCTAATGGCAAAGTCTATTAGAATGCACAGCATCTTCCCAGGGGAGGTGCGAGGAGACCTGTCACTCGAGATATTTAAAACTGCACTGGATGAAGCACTAGAGAGCCATGAGTGCCTGAGCTCCAACCCTCAGGACAGAACACATGACCTAATGGGTGCTTTCCACTCCTTAATGCCTCTGATTTGCTGGGTGGATGTTTAATAGCTACCTCATTTTTAAGTAGATGAGCAATAGCCTATTTTTTTAAATGGAAATTTAGTTTGGTCTATAAAGTGTCAAGGCGGAGGTGACAAGACAAACCACAAGGGACTGGAGGAAGCCTCTGGAAATTTAATTGATTTGGAGGAGGGTTGAGCAAACACAACAGTGTATTAGTGTTTAGCAAATGTCTAAACTTTTTTCAAATTTTTCAGTTCAAGGAAACCCAAAACACATTTGGCTAAACACTTTTTCCTTAATTTTCAAACCCATGTGTATTTCAAGGGAAATTTAATCCATATGTTTCTGATTCATTTACACTTAGCTCATCAAAATGTGGTTTCGTAAGACTCATTTGATGTCTAAGAAGCCTGGTGAGTTTTTTCATAGTTTTTCTTTTTTTTTTCTTTCAACCAGGAAGTTGCATTTAGCTAAGTGTCAATGGAACTTCAGCCTCAAAAGGAATCAGTTGGCTTGGCCTTTGGAATGGGAGCTAATGGGTGGGAGAAGACTGGGATCCTGGCGCAGACCCTGTCAGTGTTCCCATTTCTAACATGCAATCAGTTTGAACGCCTTGAAAAATCTTCCTTTTTTCTGAGTTTGTAGTAGAAAAATCCATCTTAAATTTTTGAAAATCTTGTAGAATGCACAAGAATAAACAGTATTAAAGGACAATATTGTCATGTGATCTGTTCATTGTTCTCTGAAAAAAATGTATAATTAGGGCAGCAATGGAATAGTTCGCTCAGAGGTAGTTAAGAAGAATAACTCAGAGGGTGTTTAGATTGGCCATTTCTCTATATTAAAAGAAAATAAAAGCTCTCTGCCTAGTTTTTGCTGCTCTGCACTGCATGATTTCTTCACACAAGAAGACAAAAACCCTCAGTGCATGTGCTGATTCAGGTGCACACAATCCCCTATCTCATTGCTGGTGTTCCAAAAGAGCATCTGGGGTAGGGAAATGTGCATCCGGTCCATCCGCGAGGGGTGCATGGGAAAGCCAACAGGGTTTGCACCTGCAGGATGGCCTGCATCTTTGGTAAGTGTGGGAAGCTACACAATCTGAGTGGCTGACAGACACACTTCTTTCCTGTTTCTCTTCCTCCTCCTTCGCTGTGCGCTACCTTTCCTTTCCCAATCCTTCCTTTCTTGTTTCCCACCTTTCTACAGCCACCACTAGCAAGTGTGGCACCCTCATCCAAGGATGGGTTGACACGGATTACACATTGCTTTCATTTGGTGGCTCTTGGGATGAATTCTTCATTGACAACAAGATAATGAAAACCATACGGCCACTGAACACAAAAATCTGCCATCACTTTGCCTGCTCCTGCACAGCCATTTCATTTTATAGAGGCTGGTCTTTGAGTTTACTCGAGTGGAAGATCCCAGCCAGGTGGAATCCTGCCCCCTATGGGCTTGCATAATTCAACAAACACTGACATTTAGATCTTGTCTGTCACCAGCATGTCAGAGAACTTCTGTGACTGTGACATCACTTGCTAGGCTGGTATAGCTTTAGTATCTGGACCTGTTAAGCATTTGTCTGAGTTCTGCCCTGGGACTTTCAGTGTTGAGCTGAGAGCAGAAGAATCAGGATAGGTGACAACTGAGAATTAAAAGAAAATCTGAAACACTTATTGATCTGAAATTTTGAACCACTGCCTACAGGAAATGAATACTTATTTTATGGTGGTGAAGCTGAGCTGTACTTTATTTTTGGGCTGAATTTTGACAGTATAAGGCAGAATTATACATATCTAACTATGGCAGCATTTTAGACTACAGGTGTGAGGATAAATAATTATTCATTGATTCAAAATCCCACACCAGTGAGGGAAAAATGCTCAAAGGAAAAAGAAATGAAGTGCCAGGAATTGGAACAAAACTTTATTTTCACTCTATAATTTGTCACTTGTTTTATACAGATATCAATGAGGTATCAAGAAATATTAAATTCATCTCAGAAGACACATAGGTAAATGCTCACAATATAGTTCAAATTTTTTAAATCTTAAAACTTACCAGAACACTTTTCTGCCCTGACTACTCTCATGAAAAGCCAATCTATTTTTATCTAATTTCATTCCATCTTCTGTTTTAAAGAAATGTGGTTAAGAATAAAAATAGCAGTCTGTGGACCATCTATGACTCTTATCTATCATCCTAATCCTGGAGAAAACAATGTCAAATTCTTTTTCAGGCCACATATAAGTTTGAATTTTTAATTATCAGAAATATTGTTCATTATTTATCAAGTAAGACAAATTGCATAATAGAGGATTATTGTATGACACCCTTATAAATTCAATGTATAAAGCAATTGATTAACAAGAAAACACATATTGCTATTGTATTTTTTGCCACTAAGATATGTAAGATAATTTAGGATTATTGTGCCAAACTCCTAATTGTGTTTGTTGAAAAAAACATGCAGAGGGATTAAAAGACTAGAGTAAACTTTTCAAGCTGGCTTGTGTCATGATAGGTGAGCTCAGCTCTGAATGTTAGTACAGTGATACTTTAATAGTCAACAACATTTCTAGAATGGATATATCCCTGGAATAGGCCACATCAGAGTACAGAGACTCTTTGAAAAAAAGTTCTTAGTCTGTGGTGATTGCAATGTGCTCAACTCACGGACGTGAAGTTGGGATTCCCAACGCACAAATCTCATGTTTAGCTCTCTTATGCCCACCTTTAGGGAGACACCTTAGGTGTCCCCAAAGAACACCAAAGGTTCATTAGAAAATTGTCTTAGAACTGCTGATATCATTTCTTATGATTGCCGGAAGACCCCAAAGTGACTTTTAATGACCCCACATGGTTTGCCTGGATAGCTTATACTATGGAAGTTTATTCTTCCTGCAGTTTAGTGGTTGGAAGTCTAAGATGAAGGTTTACACAAGTTCTGTTTCTGCGGTAGCCCTTCCTCCGCCTGTAGATGGCTATATCCTTCCCATGGTTTCCTCTATGCTTGTCTGTTTGATCATTTCCTTTTACAAGGCACTAGTAGCACTCCGATCTGGTGACCCTATTTTCATTTAATTACTTCTTTAAAGCCCTTATCTTTTATTCCAATTAAGCTATTATAACAAAATACCTTAGACTGGTTAATGTATACTAACAAAAATTTATTGCTCACTATTTAAAAGGCTGCAAAGCCCAATATTAAAGCTCTATCAGATTCAGTGTCTATTGAGAGCTCCCCTGTCCTTTTGCTCTGTTCTCACATGGAAGAAAACCAAGTAGCTGTCCTAGGTCTCTTTTACAAGGGAATTTATCTCATTTAGGAATGCAAAGCCCTCAAAATGCAATCATTTCCCCAAAGCTCCACTTTCTCACGCTATCACCTAGATAGTTAAGCTTCCACATACATATTTTGGGGACACACAAATATTTATACAAAAATATCTCATTGTGTTAGATTGAGAGTTGCACAACTTAACCTGCAATATTTACCTTCCTTATTCATATATCTTTCCTTTGGAGTAGGTGGTAAATTTGACTTCTTCTAACCTGTGGAAAATGGTAAAGGTAATAAGATTTTTTCTTGTGATATATCATGTGAACAACTTTCTCAGACGATCATCTCTGGAGATTTTTCTCCCCTATTGACTGTGAAATAGTCAAGAAGCCACATATCAAGGAGCTGAGGTCGGCTGGCATAGTCAGGGCCTTCTTCCTGTACCAACAAAAAGCTCTTTATCTTTCTCAGATTTAGAGATACAAGAAATGACTCTTAGCAACAACTGAGTTAACTCAGAGGCAGAGTCCTACGCAGTCAAACTTCCAGATGAGCAGCTTGATTGAAGCCTGAAGAACTCAACTGTGCCTCATCTCCTGACCTACAGAAAGCATAAGGTAGTAAATATGTGTGGTTGTAAGCCACTAACGTCATTATTGATGTCCATATATATTAAAGACTAAAAATACTATCGTGAATGTATAACCAGGCTGTGGGTAAAGCATGAGGCATTTTGATGAGTATTATGAACAAGGCTATGATAACCTTGAACAGATCATTAGCAGAAATTCACCATTACTTATATTGCAAGTGAGGGCTGAAAATGAGGTGAAAACCATGTTGTTGGAAATCGGAGGCAAAGGAATCCTTGTTAAAGAGGCAGGTGGTTTAGTGTGACTGTCCACTAATCACTTATATGAAAAGTAGAATTTGTAAGTGGTATAAAGCTGACTTGGCTGACAAACCCAGCCAAGAATATATTTGTCCAGAGGATTTCTAAGAAAGCGTTGCAGGTTCCACCTGTTAATTCTTACTGATTATTGGGGTTTTGTTTATTTATTTTGTTTTCTCTAAAGAAAGACTTAGTGATTTTGAGAATTCTCAATCTCTCCACATATTAAAATAAAAACAAAACAAAAATTCCCAAAACATTAAAAAGGAAATAATTGCTATTAAAAAATGTTAACTGGAAAAATGGCCCAAAACTCTATTATCTTTTACTAAAGCATGAAAAATGAACAAAAGTTTAACTATTCATTCATAAAAGGGAATTTCTGAGATAATGGTGTATTTCATGGACTCTTCTAAAGCATAAGGTTTCTACTAAGTGAATTGTGCCATGTTTTAGCCATTTTAAAAAGATGCCAAAAGGGTCTGGGGATATAGCTCAGTAGAATAAGTGTTATCCTGGCAAGCACAGGGTCCTGAGTTCAATCCCCAGTACCACAAAAAAAGAAAAAAAAAGATAAGATAAAAAGATGCCAAGGTATACAAGGAATTATTCAAAAAGACCCATGGGCCTGACTTTTGTCTAATAGCATGAATCTCTGGTAAAGACAGGCTTAAGAAGTACTTGAGATTATTTGTTTTTCTGTGATAGCACAACCAGCATGGGCTAAAAAAGACACAGGGGACAGTACAAAAGAATTCTCTCAAATCTTCATAATTCTACTGGCAGTAGTGCCAAAACTACATACCTGCTACCTTCTAAGTAATAAAAGGTTCCTAAGAAAGCAGAACCAATGCAGAATAAAAAAATCCTTGACCCACAGAGGATTATTCTCACAAAACCAAAATTTTCATAGCAGAATTTCAGAAGTGTCATGGACCAGTGAATCCTTGTAATCTTCCATTTTTCCATTTTCTGTTTTTATTTTTCAGCCTTGTGGAATTGAACCTGAGACCTATCAGTACTCTATTACTGAGCTATAATACTTTGGCCCAGCTTTACCTGGACTGGCTATTGACAGTATTGGTCTGAACCATTAAATTTATGGTGAACTCATTGGGGCAGATGCCTTTTCTTTAGTTTCATTGAATAAGGATCACAGATGAAAAGTTGTCCCTTAGAAACTAGCTTATAATTAACAGACAAAAAACTATTTCTACCTACACCTGATTTACATGATTTAAAAGAGATTTTTGTGGAGCTGATTCTATAATGGGATGAAACTGAGAAACTTAGGTGGAATAAATTTATTTCTTTTACTTGGGAAATATATTTAGTTACTGACCAAAAGTAGATTATGGTAAAAAACAACTGAAGTAATCTAAATAATCCTCACCTTTATACACTCAATAATCCCTTCTTCTAGACTCTGGATGACATCTGTAACTTTCTTCTAATTAATGCAATCTGTCTGTCTGTGTGTCTCTGTCTATCCATCCATCTAATGTATCTATTCATCTATTTTTTAAAACTTTTTTATTTTGGTAATTAATTTTATTGACAAACAAATAGCAATGAGGCAGTTTCTTTTTTTTTTTTTTTTTTTCCTTTGTCATTTTGAGACAAGGTCTCATTATGCAGTTCAGGCTGGCCTTAAGCTCATTTTGTAGTTCAGGCTGGTCTCAAACTCACAACAATCCTCTTGCCTTGCCTCCCGAGTGCTGGGATTACAGGCCTGCACTACCACGCCTGGCTGAGAGTTTCAAAACCAATTAGTAACAGTTGAATATTGTTGTCTTTATAGTGGTTACTCATACTACAAGACACAGGCATGATATCCTGTCCAAAAACCAATAGTACACATCTTTCTTAATGAACTAAGAGAAAGTAGCTATATATCTATCTTAACTATTTTGTATAAGCAGATACAAAATGGTCCTTCATTTGTATCCCATTTTCTTTGTTTAGTTTTGTCAGAGATGGGTATTCCATTGTCATTTAAATATTGTAGGTGCATGAATTCAGCAAAATAATCCAATATAGTGCAGTAGTCTATAATAGTAGTGGGTTATTCATAGCACTGGCAATGTGAGAAGTTCCATTAAACATGGAAAAAAAATCTATGAACCAGCTCAGTAACATTGCACTTCAAATACTGTGATTTGCGTGTTGGCTTTAGCTCAAGGGATTTCTTTCTCAGCCTTTTATAGTTCAGTATATTAATATGGTTTTACTTCATATACCTTGCTTTTATCCTTTCCTGCTGGATGGTTAAGACCAAGATAAAGCAGGACCTATATAGCATGAAATGTAACTTTTGTATCTGATGAGATCAGTCAAATCCTCTCAGGGTTTATCCTGTAACCCTGTACCTCAGTTTGCTGATCCTTTGTCAGCAATGTAAATGAGTCATGGCATTTGCTTGACCAGTTTGTTCTCTGTGAAAGCCTGAGAGAATGTTTTCTCACCATGTGACTCTCTTTAGGCACACTCTACATTGTCAGTCACTTTCCTCTGTGGCCCCATAATCTCCTTGATCAGAAAATTTGGGACACAGCTGAGTTACAGGGTGTTACAGTCCAGGTTCTTCTGTGTCCCGAGTCCTCACTGACATACATCTGTGATAAGCCATCACTCTCATCATTTCATTACAGAAGAATCATCCAAGTGGAAATCATTCTTTATGCTGTGCCTTTGCAGAGACAGTCTACCAAGAGCCTTATAGCTACATGGAAATGGTTTTTGCTAACTGTCTGCATCAACTTGTAAGAGGACCAATCTCCAGGCAATTCTTTTAGGAAAACATCCATTTGTGAATCTCTTCTGTGTTCACTCATCTATAGGTATGTATAGGAATTTCAAGACTTGGTGTTAATGAAATTTTGAAAATTAAAGGTTATGGTGGTCTTCTCCATTTGTCTTGGCAATAGTAGGCTGATGAGGAATTGGGCCATGTGACTAAATGAAAGTCAGTTAACTTTCTCACTGATCCAAAGTATCCTTTTCTACTGAAGAAATTTAGTTTGTTCTTTCTTCCTTCTTTCTTTTTCTTATAATCCTGGGGATAGATCTCAGGATCTCTGTTCACATTTGTCTCAGTAAAAAGTGGTACCTCATGTTGCTCCAATGGCTGGCTCTCTGTCATACTTCTTCTGAATATCATTCTTTTAAAGCAGTGTTTCATAACTTGTCCTTCATTTTTGCCTCTTTCCATGGATACACACATAGAAGTTTTCCAAATTAAAAAAAAATTAATAAGCAAATAAAAGCCCTTCCACTTGACGGGGCTGTGTTATCTGTGCTCTGCACAACCCTAGGGAGGCCATAAAATAGCTGTGATGTGGTATCTACAAGAACGTATTTTTCTCTCAGACCTCTGCTCCAACTAGCTTTATAATTCTGTGTCCTTTCTCTCACTGATGAATACTTTAATTTAGTTTATTAACAATTTCTTTGTATATTTCCCATTTGTTTTCAAGCTGACTACACTCTGGCTTCTACTCCATTATACCACAAGACAAACAACAGCATCTTTCTTGAAACAAAAGGAACCTTTTCACCCTTCTGTTATTTGGTATTTTGGTAGTGTTGGGTTCTCTTTTTTGAAATATTCCTTTGCCTTTTGATGTTCCAATTCTTTGTCTCTCTGTTTCTTCCTTTTCAGTTTTTTTTTTTTTTTTTTTTTCTGGGAATTCTGATAGTTCTGTGTTTTCTATGTTCTTCCCTTGGATACCATCTCTTCTCATCCCCCTGGTGCAAAAGGGTTCATATAGACTCAAAAAGTTGAAGTTCCATTAAACATTCTTTATTTGGTATGTAAGAAGCGTGCACAACTTTTGGTTAACATATCATGACCACATAGAGGTTTAATGTAAGGATGAACTTTGAAGTTGAAATGTTTGAGGTTCAATCCCCAGGCCTGCTGTGCTGGCCCTGCCCCCAGGGTATGCTGAGAAGGCAATTGATACTGGGCATGGTGATGAGCACCTGTAGTCCCAGCTCTTGGGAGGCTGTGAACAGGCAGATCACTAGGAGTCCCATCTAGTAGTGAGACCCTGAACACCCTGTAGACCCTTCACTAAAATAAAAAAATGAAGTTGATATGTTTGAAATTATATCCTCATAGACAAATGAATAGAAAACAAAATCTATGAACCAGCTCAGTAACATTACACTTCAAATACTGTGATTTGCGGGTTGGCTTTAGCTTAAGGGATTACTTTCTCATGCTGGACTTTTCATCCATCGAACACTGTGATTCAGTACCTACCTGACACATGCTCAAAAAGTAAGTATTGGATAGAATAATGAATATAATCTTTAAGAAAAGAATAGAGAAATGATAAAATATTGGTATCAATGTTTAAAACATAGATGTTACTGGTAAACTGTCCATGAAATATGACTCAGGTTTCTTTTCATTCAAAAATATTTATTTAAGCACATTTTATATGCAAATAATTTGAAATGTTGGAAGTATAAGTTTTGTATCCAGTATGACATAGATTATTTCTTCTGTTCAGATTGAGGTAAAAAACTAGCTCCTTATGTTTTTTGACAAGGCTTTTGTTCGCAGTTAAAGGAATACAAGTGTGAAGGTAAATAAGCAAGAGGATATGATAGTCTGAGCACGTAAATATAGGATTCTAAGTCAATATAAAATATCAACCTATTTTAGGATAAAAATAGATTAGTTTATGATTTATGAGCATGAAAGATAACTCAAATTTTCTGAAATATCAAAACAAATACAAAACCGAGAAAATGACATTCTTCCATTTTTTGAGTATAAAGAAGAAGAAAAATGAATAAGACTTCTAAACTTCCAGACAAGCTTCCCAAGGGTCAGACATTTTTATTAAAAGAAAAAAAACACACCACATACAATATAATAAATCCATTATTCTTTTATTTTGCAAAATGTCAAATCCATGTGATCTTTTTAATTTCTATGTGTGTTCTAAACACATCATATCTAGAGACAGAGCTAATACACAGCATCGCAAGTACAGATCGGTGCCTGCATAAAATACGCTGCAACTCAAACATACCACACACACACACACACACACACACACACACTGACACACTGCTACCCTATCACCCACCACCAAAATCACCACATCAAAAGTACTTAGCCTGACATGTAGTGATGTGGAACTTTTCTGTTGCATTTACCGTAACATTTATTGTGTCCAATTTTGCCTTATGACTAGGAGTTTTGTGTCTAAAGCTACAAAAAGGTCATGAGCCCTGTACTTAGTTCTTAAGTAGCCAAACTGATATGAATTTCTAGGTTAGCAAACTTGGGCAATGTCATTGGAAACATAGCCTTTTGCTTCCTCTTTGCTGGTCTGCAGTCATTCCTTCATGCTCACCTTAGTACTTGAGACTTTGACTACTTGTTAGATCTGTGAATACATTGATTCAATAAATGCATATGTTTAAAATATAGTTTATTCTATCTCCATAGATGACTAATGACTTAACTGCAACAAAGCAATTTTTTTCTTCCTTCCATTCAAAACCCATGTGGACTTCCTGTCTTGTCAATCTATAAGTCTACTAGAGTGGTTTGAAGGTGAAGTGCCTGAAAATTAAGCCATAATCAATCATTGTACAAACACTAATTACTTTCTGTCCTCCCCTTTCCTTGTCACCCTGGCCCACAGTGTGGTTTGGAAACAGAGTACATTCGTCTGGTTGTTGCCTCCTTAGTGCCTCTGCACCTCCTTAGATCTGCTCGATCTCAGACCCCTGGAGAAAATTAGTGTGTGCATGCTGTATGTGAACTTTAGATAAATAAATAAACATGTGAAACAGCTTCCAGATAATTGAAAGTGAATGAAAGAAAACAATTTCTCTTGGGACAAGCAGCTCAGGTGGCAGGTGTGATTAAAACCCATATGATTTATGTGTATGAGGATTACTAATATGACAATGCTGTTCGTGCTTGTTTGTTTGGGTGCATTTTACAATAAAGTTTTGTTGTTGTTGTTGTTGCTGTTTATGTTGTTCTGGCTGGGCGTTTTGCTCAGGAGTGAGCCACTCAGGAATTCCAAGTGCCTGACTGAGCAGTAATTTAGCAAGCTCTCTTGTGCTCTTTTCCTGTCAGCATTAACATGTCAATTCATTTTAATAGTCTGGGCATGCTCAGTGGGCATGCATTTTCTCAGTAGGTATCCCAAGAGCCCACCCTGTGGTGCAGAAATGTGTTATAGCTTGTCTCAGACCTCGGAGACTTCTGCAGGTTTATTTTCATTACAGCCAAGTATTTTTGTTAAAACAAAGCCAAAATAATGTATAAAATCAAGACCCTAACAAATGAAATTGGTTGTGTATATTTGATTGGTAATTTAAGCTCTTTCAAAGGTTAGATAGTTCAGTCTGTCAGACACAACATTATTACACAGAAGAGCTTAAAAAAGTGTCCTGTCACCGCTTGTAGTTTTGGGAAGTTAAGTGATATTCCGTCACAATAGGGATTTTCTGAAACATGATTAACAGTTGATGTGCTTTTATATTAAAGAGAATTTTCCTACCATCTTTCTTATTAAAGTGTTATCAAATGGATTTGTATCTAGTGTTCTTTCTGTCTCTAAATAAATAGATGAATGAATTAAAGAACTAAGTAAATAGCTGAGAGAATAAATAAATAACACAGAAAAATGCTAATTAGGAATCTTTGTGGTTCATGAATCTGCCCTTCAGTTGTCAAACTAGGTGTCAATTTACATCTGATTCTCACATGTGTTAGGAAATACCGTGTCAGACAGAAAGGAAGTGAAATAAGAAAGGCAAAGGATAAGAAACCCAAACTTGACATCCGAAAGAGTTTGGCTCAGGATCACAGAAAGGTTGAGAATTTGTGCCATTCATACAAATTCTTGATTTAAAAAATCTTTGAGGTATCCTTTAAAGCAGCCAAAACATTGCTATTCTACTATTGATATTTCTGGATATCAGAATTCTAAAACTGATGAACAATTCTGTAATATCAATTGTAAGGGAAAAATTGAGAGAAAGATGTCAGTGTAGACAACTATATCAGCTTTTTCCTTTATTATCCTTTCACCTTTTTTTCCTTAATGTTGAGCAGCAATTTCTATCTATTCAACTACATAAGAGCATTGACGGGACCCTGAAAGTTTTCTGTAGTACAGTTTATCTAAATCGTCAGACGTTTGTGTAACTTTGCTTGATAGAGCAGAATTCTGGCTAGCATTTAGTATCTGGCAGAGTAATTTTCTGGGACTCAGGCATACATTGTACACCGGTAAACACTCAGCAGAATAATTTAAATGAACTTTGTATAAACTATTTTGAACATAGATCATTTTAAAAAAATTTGGTACACTTAGAATCCTCTGGAATATCATAGGTTTCATCCATGTTGTTTTATTTTAAACTCTACATATGTACAGTTTTATGTAGGTCAGGTTTCATTTACCAAACCTTCATCAATAATTGGGCATATAGACCTGGGAGATACAAGCACCAGTGAAATTTGTGATAATATTTTAACTGATCTGATAACTGATAATCCAAAAAAATTATAACTGCTGTGCTTTCTTTGTAAGACCTAAAAATATTCGCTGAATTCAGGCAATAGCTATTTTCTACTATTTAATCAGGACAGGAAAAATGTTTTCATACTCCATTTCTAAAGAGTAAAGATAGAGGATAATAAGAAGGGACAGAGGAAAGGTGAGATGGTTCCGAAGACAGATGTCAGAAGAAGTGGAGCAACTCCTCTTTCTGGTGAGATATCCTGTGGTTTTCCACCATTGTATCTAGTTCCACAACCCCTCTTCTAAATGTGGGTAGGATTTCTCCAGACATTGATTTGTATTTGTGTGCAGCACCATGGGGGATTAAAGAAAAGACCAACGAAGGAACAAAACATAGCTCTTAGGAGTGCAAAAACGCACTCACCACACTCATGATTCTTGTGCAGTTTGTGTATTGAGAAAATCTGAGCATCATTTATACTTTTACTACAAATTAAAACAATACTTCTGTCTTCAAATTAATGCATATTCTTAAGATTATAAAAGCTGTGCTCATCTAAAATATAGGTTAAAATTTTTTTGTCTATAAGATGATTCAGATTGCCAGTGAGAGAAATTACATTTTATAATCCCTTCCCCTTCTACTTTCAGTTATATTATGATAAAATAATTATCATTTTATTAAAGCAAGCCATACAATAACTTCTGTATTCAATATACAATGGATTTTCTGGCTTGTGTTTCTACCAAAACAGAAGACTTCTAATTGCTTAAAAGAAATTTTATAGATACTATTCGATTTATAATATCTATCATCAAGTGTCTCTTAATAAAAGCTCAGATCCCCATCCTTTTCACTCTCTCTTACCTACACTTAAGCCCATACTCTCCACCCACATGTGTGTATGCACATGTTACAGTGGTTGTTTAAATCTAGTATTATTTTCAGCATATTCCAAGTAACACAATATACGTGAAATGCATACCATACTTTGGTCAGTTCTTTGAATCATTATGATTAGGTTTTTAACCATAGAACTAATGCAGCCTATAAGTGTTTAGTAGTCAAAATATATCCTCTAGCTACTTGCTTTTTATGGTGGTGAAGTTGGGGATATATGGGTTACTGTTTCCTTTAAACATGTTTGTTAATTTCTTTGCATCTTTGGATTTGTAACTTTCTTTTTATAATAAATCACTTTTTCTAGAATTACTTATACGTGGAAAACTTTACAAAGACATCCAACATAATTCATTTCACAATATTTACATAAAAATATTGTATAAGTCATATACTAGCAACAGCAGCATCTTTGTAGTTCTTTATAATACAGATGAAATATGAGTTTTCTTCTAAGGTACAAAACGTCATTAAGGGCTCAGGTGGTTAAAATCAACATGAAAAATACATGCTGCATTTTCTCCCCTTAAATGCAATAATGTAATCAGATTTCAAGTCATCTTACCTACCTCACTTACAGCTTTATGGAGATTAATTAGTTTTTAGACCCTAGTCACATGATCTATCCTGTCATTTAGCTGGCTGACTAGACCTGTAAGCTTGTATCATGCCCCAAAGGACAGATTAAATTTTAGTATTGCTCGCTGGCTTTCTTTGATTTGAAGGTCGATTTCTAAAGTTATAGTGTAACTGTATTTTTCTGTTAATTAGAAATTTACTGTAATCATATTTTGAGGAAAAGGTAAATAAATACTTTAAAAATAACAAGTAAAATGTTCTTCTTAGTATGTAAAATATGTTGTTATGTTAACATTTAAAACCAGTTTTTTCTTTAAATGTTCATAGGTGTTGCAAACACTGAAATAGATTTTCTACAATTAGCCTCTACCTCAAAGAGGAGGTTAGTTTCCTCAAAAAAGGGTATGGGTGGTCTCAAAACAGGTTTCTAAGGTGAAAATGAATGTAGAATACTTAAAAGTGACTGAAAAATGCAGAAGTAACAATTTGAAAAAATATGATTTTCCTCAAGAGCACCACTTTTGTTAAAAGTAATAAAATTCACAAATACAAAAAAGTAATAAAGCTCACAGACACAAAATGAAAACCACAAAACAACGATGAACATGCTAGTCCTTAATAATGCATGTTCTCTGATAGCTGCTATCATTCATTTCCCTGACTAGGTGTTGCGGATTGAACTGAGGAATTAAGTCTACATGGCCATGGATTCCCAGACAGGGATGAACAAAGGGAGAACACACTGAGAAAGTCCTTCTCTGTGCTTTACCATATGTGATTAAATGAAGAAGAGAAACCTTGCCTGCAACTCTTGCTGAAACATTGATATTTCTCTCTCAGGTCCTAATTAAGGTGTAATGAGAGATTTGAAGTGCAGTGAATTCCCGTCATTCACGTCACTAAACCAGTGAACCACAGCTGCATGTAGAGTTTCAGAGAGACACAGTATCTAGTGCAGTCCTTATCGTATAACACCTGAGCTGTTGATTCAGAGCAGAAGCCACTGGGGCATAGACACAAGACAAACATGTGGCTGCCTGGCTGCTATTTGACTGCAGTTTCTGTCATAGATCCTTGAACAGTCCCTGCATTTAGGCAAGAACTAGTTCTGCAACGTGTGGAATCTCCTGCCTCGCGGAATAGGACACCACAGGATTTTCACTGCTCAGGTGTTACTGGATGCAATGCCAATTCTTGAACAGAAATTACCTTTTTTCCTTGCCTGTGGAGCTGGATCATTGCCTTTGGCAGTAACCCCAGCCTCCTGTAAATGATGAAGACATCTCCCCAGGCCTATGGAGAAAATAGGGCCAATAGAGATCCCTTTAAAGAGATGCAACTGAGACTATGCTGAGAAAATTGTAGCATTCCTACCTTGCATGAAGAAGGATGGTTGTGAATATTTGATAAGTTGCAGCCCATTTCATTGAATATGAATCATTTATTTTAAATCTCAACAATACAATATGTTTGTAGCACTTTTTTGCCCTCCAACACATTGCTCATCACTTGCACTGGCTGCCTGATTTTGAAATACAGTAATCATTTGTCTCTAAGCTTACTGTTATGGTTTGCATATTTCCCCCCAATTCTTGGGTTAGAAAACTTGATCATAGTACAAACATATGAAGATGCAGCCTGCCCTTGCATGTGGATTGATGTCATTATTTTAGTGATGTGTTAGTGATTAGGGGTTGTTGTATGAGCACAACAATCCCTTGTGCCTTCTCATTTGCAGAGCAGAGGCTCACTTGATCCTCATGTTCTGCCATGTTGTGACACAACCCAAAGGTTCTCACCAGATTTGAGAGCTATGACCTTGAAATTTCCAGCCACTAGAACCATGAGCTGAATTATCCATTCTGTGGAGTTCTGCTGCAGTAACACAAAACGTAGGAAAATGTTTACATTCAAAGCCACTTTTAATAATCAACATAGAGAGCTGACGAGATAGCTCAGTGGACTATGTGCCTACTTGGGCAACCTCAGGACCTGGGTCCAATCCCTGGCACCACATGTTCTGCTTGTCCTGTCCTGGGTATGCTGAGCTAGCCACCAAGACTGGGCATGGTGGGGCATGCCAATGCGGAGGAGTCTGAAAACAGTAGGATCACTATAAGTCTGAGCTGTGTAGTGAGACCCTGTACCAAATACATAAAAATTAATATAATTAAAAACTTTTATAAAGTTTATATTAACCATTTTAACAATGACATTTGGGGAATTTTAAATGATAAGAATGCAAATGCTAAAGATGGGCAGTGCAATAATCGCAGTCTTCTGGAGATTTGTTGATACCCTCGGACTTTGTTGTTTCTATGCTATGTGGCATTGTATAGTTGTGTGTAAACAAGCACATTGGTTTCATACCCATGAAACTCTTTTGGTTATGCACCTAGCTCTTGTACCTCATATTATGCCATGTATTTTTAAAGATAAGTGAAAAAGTATTACTCCTATTGCCAGTTAAGCTCTACATATCTAATGGGCTGTCTACTGTGGTTTAACAACTTTAGCATTATAACTACATAATTAAAATTTTTATTGCTACCTATAAGCTGCCCTTCTCTACTTCCACAAAACCGACCTATTCCAATGGGACAGGGTGCTTATTTTCTAAGCACCCTCCCTCCATACTCAGAAATTATCATAAATAGACAAATGCCTGAATATATCCATTTCTATTCCACTAGGCAGCATTCCAAGCAAGGCATGTTGATCCTGGGTTTCTGTTCCATTGATAAAGGGGATATGCCATTTTGTTACAGCCCAGAGCTGTCCAACGTGCTCTTGTAAGGCAAGTTTCCATGTTGAGTGAATAAGGATCATTGTTTTCTGAATAATGAGCTGCCCCTCCTTTGGCTGTCTGTGAAAGGCTGCCACCACACTGGCTAAGAAATAGTCCTGTTTAACCGCCAAGTGTCTGCCAAGCACAGTATGGTAATGGGAATGATTTTCTTATCCATCATTACATGACTGGCATGTGAACAATTTTGCCCACCAGGTCGCCATGTCACATCAGCTATGGTAACTTGGCTCAATCACATGTAAAAACTATATTCCTCCCACCAGGCAATCAGTTTTATAAGGAAAACAAAGAAATATTTTTATATCCCTCAATCTCTGTATCTTAATGATGCTGGTTTCAGAATCCTAGTTAAAAAAGGCCCAAGAAGTGTGTTGACTACATTTATATTAGAATGTAGAATATAGATGTTCTCTAGTGGTTCAGGTATTCTATACCTATTTCTGGTAGGCACAGATGAAGTGAGGATCCAGATATTAATGCCGGTACCAGTTCACTAATATTTATTGCACCAAATCTAATCTATATTAGTAAGTCAACCCTGTATCAAAGAAGATGACAGTAGTATTTATGATTATTAGTACAATATTGAATCATCCTGAACCAATTACTGATGCAATTACTGCGTCATTATTATCTTCTGAATAGGCCTTGATTTGCCTGTGATAAATATGATGCAATTAAACCACCTTTTTATATAAAAAACACTGCAGGTGTTTATTCTTAAGCATTCACAGATACCAACAACCAATACATTTAATTAAAAATCCTTGATGAATCTCATTAAAATCTTCTCAGTATGTATTTAAAGTGTATTTTTGACAGGTATAATTGTACAATCTTCTATCCAGCTATTATTTGTAGACAATACTAAAATTCAGGCCAAACAAACATTAACATGGTTGCTTAATATTCTGATGAAAAATGTCATTCGTTTAAGACATATATGTATAAACTAAATTAGAGAATGAAGTTTTGAAAGCATATGTATATTAGAAAGGGTTGATAATTACAGCAATTGCATGTAGGAAAACTTTAAATTTTGTCAGTAAATTTTTAAATATTGTAAAAATATTTAAAGGTTGTAAGAAATATGAACATTATGAACTTTGTATTCATTATCAAAAGCAATACAATGAAGTTGGGAGCAAATTTAAAATTAGTATTATTTACAGTATTAAAGTAGCCCCCCAAATTGCTTTTTTTCTTAATATGTATTATTTTCTTCTCTGTCTTCAAAATTAAAATGCACATTATTGTTAGAAGTGTAGAAAGAAATGATCAATCTCAAGTTTACAAGTTTGTAAATTTTATAAAAATATCTTAAAGGTTGCAATAACCTGTTCAATCATTATTATATTTCAAGGCATTGAATTCAAGTTAAACTGGAGGGTTTTTTTTAATAGAGATCATATGGGATAGTCAATTTACTAAGACTTTACCATAAATTAAACAAGGAATTTTATGATCTTACTTTTTAAAAGTTCAATTAAAGATAATGTATTACAAATCAAAACTCCCCAGATAGGTTCAAATTATTCTTAAATGGGCCTGATATTCTATTTCTACTGTACATTTTATTGCTATCTTTTGAGGAAAGTAAATGACATAAATCACACTTATAAGACTACTGGCAGGTTCTAAATTTTCAGCATTGAATTGTAGTTAGTTACAATCACTTTTCAAAGCCTTTTTATAGGTGTGGCTGTACAACCTGCATCAGCATTTATTACCTACATTATTGTAATTAGCCAAAGATTTAAAAGTGGGTGATAACATACAGCTTTCATCACCATGCTCCTTGATGTTGGTTTAGTTGGATAATGGAAAGAAACAAATCCTTTTTGCTTCAGGGTTGCAACTGGACAAATTGAAGTTTTCATTCTCTCTCTCTGTCTCTCTTTCTCTCCCTCTCTACTCTCTTCCTCCCTCCTTCCCCCTTTTCTCTTCCTTTTAAAGAATAGTTTCAAATGGGAGGGAGAGACAGGAAAAAAGATTTTTTATTATTGGTATTTCAATAATTGTAGATGTGTTCTTGTAGAAATCAATTTTAATTCTGAACACCTCCCATCAATATCCAATTTTCCTCATATTTTTAAAAGACAAGAATAAACTCAAATCCATTCCAAGCAGATTAACAAAAATGCGCTGCTTTTTCTTCCATGTTGTGTATGGCAGGAGAGGGGCTAAGTCTGTTGGGCTTCACATAAAGGAGTATTAAAGATTAAAATGAATGGCATAGACTAAAATTTACTCCTGTAACTACAGAAATTCAATATAAATTAAGAGTATGTAAAAAACTGAAAATGGGTACTAGATTCTAGACAACGTTTAATTACACTAAATGTAAAAATAAAAGCAGTAACACTAAGAATAAAATTAATGAACTACAATTAATTATATTTACCATAAGTGATTTGGATTTGAAACACCTACCGGTGCACTGATAAAATAAAACCTGCATCCTGCAGAAGCTAAAGTAAGTTAAATGAAGATGCTTTTAACAAGGTTATTACTTAAGCAATGACAGGTTTACAGATTTTAGCACCACTGGGTTTTCACAGGAGCTATAGCAAGTGCTAAAATAACACACACCTTCAGGTTCATTAAATTCACCAGTGTGATGGAATAACTGATATTTCGCTATATTACTATAGTGCCTCCAAGAGCCATCTATAAATAAGATACTCTAATAACAACTGTTTGCACCGGTAAAACAATGGAATAATTCTTCTGAGGTTTATCTACATGGAAAATTTGTCTTTAAGCAATACTGTTGGCATAGTTATAGCTGGTAATTTGAATACCTTTGGAAGCACATATGTATTTATTTACCTAAAATAGGTATTTTCTGTACAAGGCTTTGCCATGAGGCTGCACTCAGAAGCAAACTTGTAAAACGGTGATGTATATTAAGTGGAAATAAACTGAATCTTGCCCCCAAATATTTACTTTATTGTCTGCTGTTTACTAGGATATTTATGGAGGTTGTTTTATTAAAAGAACTTATAAAATTGCAATAACGGCCAGAAACAGCAGCATCTCTGATAAATCCTTTAGAGTGGTCGGCCGTGAGATGAGCCCAAAGCATAAATACTGGGTTTCTATAAATCAATGGCGTCTGGCCTTTGGAGACCTAGAAGACATATGGATCGTAATAGAGTATCTCAGGTTGTCTCGTGAGTGATTCCAGCTGGATGGAGCCTTGGTGTTATTCACAGCCTACTTCTCCCCTAAAACACCTTCAATCTTATCCACAGCCTCCATCTCAAATGTCAGACCACCTGGGATATGCAGCTGTCATGCTGAAAGGGGAGCTGCCTGGGACTGGCCCCAGCCTGCTCATCAAAAAGATACTGTCACTACCCAGCAGGCATTGCTAGGTGCACAGGGTGACGGCAAGAGAGATGTGCCGGCTCTGAATTTGAGGGATAAGAGAAAAAAATAAAGAACTTAGCTGGAACTACGGATAGCATCAAAACAAACCTGCCTTTGCTGTTATTCTCCCCTTCAAACATATTTATGTCTTTCCTGTCAATACTTGTGTAGAGATCAATGCATCCTTATTATGAATATAAGAAAGTGTAATATTCCTTGGACAAGTAAATTTTGTGTACTTCATATCATTCTCACTTGCTGATATATGTTCTCTTGCATTGGTACTACATTTTCTATCACTAAATAAATGTTGTTCGATCACTACCTGCCCCATAGGAGACACATTTCTTTAGCATAATTGGGCTTGTTCGCTTCTTTCTTCTTTTCCTCTACCTACTTAACTTCCTCAGCGTGCACATGGTTCTGGCTCTGCTCATCTGCAGAATAGAGCACCCTATTTTAGGTGGATGCTTTACTTTGAGAAGGAAATTAAAATAATTCAAATGATCTGCAATTTAGAGATTCCTTGCAAATTCTTAATTGAGAATTTAAAAAGTTACACCTGTTCCCCTCAGGGATTGAGTTATGTTTCTGTGATTCTGAAGGTTTTTCTTGGAGAACTGAAGCTCTCTTAAAGTCACTGAAAACAACCTCAGTCAATTGCAACCACAGTGATTTCTGCAGGAGAGGAAAAACCTTCCATAATGGTTGGCTTAATTACTGTTTTACACTTCCTTTCTAAAATTTACATTTCTTGACTAGAATAGGCTTTCAGGCAAGTTCTGATGGTTTAATAAGTTATTTGGTTGGTGGTTTGGCTTTTAGGAAAATGAATGATGAATTCTTTTTAGTGAAGAAAGAAGAGCGTAATTGTTACACTCTCAAATGCTGAATGTGGTAGTGTCTCAAGTGCAAATGCATACAGCACTCAGAGCTAATTCAGTGAAACCATGGAAATAGTCCACAGTATTGACTTTCTCAGTGTTAAATACTGCAATCCCTACTTTAAAAGAAAAAAAAAACCGAACATATTAATTTAATGGGTGTCACCTTAGTTGTGAGATAGGATTTGGATTGAGATGAACCTGAGCACAATGCCTTTCTCTATGCCTATCAATTGGTTGCCATCCACCTTGAGGCCTGTTTTGGTTGCTATGTATTCCTTATATGCTTGCTTAGGAAAATCAACAGTCTGCGATTCAACAAAACAGGTGCAGAGCCTGACCACTTCTATCTGCCTCCACTTACACAGCTCTCATCTCAGCCTCCTTGATTTATTCCCTGGAACGTACTACTGGGCTGTTAAGAAGTCATTCTGGTTGATTCTTGTCTCCAACAGGCTCCTCACAACACACAGCCCAAGTAATCTTTGGTGAGATTTACCACGCATTTTTCTATTGAAAATTTCATACAGAAGCCCTGTTTTCCTATCAACAAATGCCTTCTGATGATCAAGCAAGTCTTACATCAGCAGTCCACAAACTGTCCTGCATACAAATTGGCTCTCTATTACTTTCTCATGGCCCATGAGTTAAGTGTGCTATTATACTTTTAAATTGTCAAAAATAATGTTTAAGTGCAGGTATGTGAAAATTATGCAGAGTTAAATTTTCAGTATCCCTAAATAAAGTTAGTCACATATATTTACACATAAGTTATGGCTATTTTACACTATCTAAGGAAAAATGAGTAGCTATAGGAAAGGCTTTGCAGTTTACAAAGACTTAAGTACTTAATATTGTGTTATTTATAGAAAAGCCTGCTGAAGTTTGACTCAGAAGAGCTCAGCTCTGTAGCTTCTACGTCCTCATACTTTGTGGTTGTTGCCAGAAGCATTAGAGGCAGAACTAGAGAAGCTATAGAGTAGCTCTTAAGGAAGCTCTTTCAAAATACTGTTGGAACTTTTGGAAGCTGCTGGGTTTTGAGCTATTCAGCTGGGACCCCTTATTATGCTTACTTTCCCAGTGAAGTTGGCTTTCCTCTTTATTAAAGGTTCTTGGGACCTCACTATTGCTGGGATGGCTACAATACATTGGAGGAGCTCTGCTTACCTCGAGCATTGCTTCCTGGGCTCAGTGCAGATCCCTCAGCCTGCTAGTACAGATTCTTCATTCCATTGGCACTGACTGTCTAACTTCCATCACTGAAGATTTGGGCCTTCCCTGTGTAAATCTGTGAAGCAGATCATTGTCATGGGCTCTAGGCTTCCAGTTGGACATGTGGGAGGTGTTCCTATGAGCTCTAGGTTTTCAGCTGGTCTCATGCAGGGCATAAGGATCCATGCCCTCACCTGCAGTCTTTGGTCTTTATGTGTAAAGATGTTTTCTGTACTCTTCACATATGATATTTTGGATAATTCATTATAAATAATTTTGTCAAATACATCCTGTATTGCATTGTTCACCTTGCAAAATCTCAAAACCATGACAGAATGCTAGAATCTATGAAGAGCTGGTTCTTTGAGTCTTGAGGAAGCTCAACAGAGAAAATGACCTATCATCTAGTTGTTCCAAGCATCATGGTGTAGCTGAGTGGTCCCCAAGGCAGCACTCTTCACTTTTATATCTGTAGTGTAACCACTTATATTGGACTAATGCACTACAGGAAGTGACAGATAAGAACACAATCACTGTAGTTAGGAACAGAATCAGGCTTCCTTTATTTCAGAATCTTGTGTTTTGAGCACATATTATATAGTGATTCTGGAGAACTACAGAGAAAAAAAGGAGAGTCATATTTGCCCAAGACAGCTAAACAACTGTTTTTCACCTGCTAGAAGATAAACTACACAAGAAAAAGATAAAATTTTGTCTGCTTATGTCAGTGAGGTGTTAGTTATCTTTTTAGTGCTGTGACAAAATACCTGAGAAAATCTATATAAAGGTGGAGAGGCTTACTCTGGCTTGTGGTTTCATCGCTGGTCAGACCCCTGTATGACGTATAGGCCTGTATGACACAGAAATGCCATGTGGAAGAAGGAAAGTAGCCAGGAAGTGGAAATCAGCAAAAAGCCACAGAGGAAGGCTCTCAGGAGAGATGAGTCCCAAGATCATGTCTCTGTGAGCACTTCAATCACTTCCTGCCTTGTTCCCATTACCTCCCCAAAATGTCCACAGATGAAGGTAGTACCTTAAAGAAGCAATGAACTTCCAAAGGACCATCTTTGGTATACAAGTTTTGGGCGGTCATTGTAGATCTAAGTCATAACAAATGATATATTCCAAGTCTGAACTATTTGCCTGAAACACAATTGCACAGAAGTATTCATTTATTGCTAAATATATTCATGTATCAACTCTAAGTAAAAAAGGTGGATAAATATTTGGCTTCTGGTACCTGACTAGAGCTGATATTTTGAAATAACATTTTCTCAAGGTCAGTGTACACAATGTACACAATGTACACAGTGTACACAAATTCAGTTTAGAGTAAAGTAATTATGGTTTTATTAAGCACCATTCTCACCTACATGATGAAACCTATTGTATTTGAACAAAAACATTGGAGAATTTAGAACTATTAAATATATGAATATACCTGATAAAGAATACTAATTATAGTTTTGGGTTGTATATAATTAAATGAATATATTTTACAGTGGTAGAATTTTATTAATTGCTTAAGCAACAGAATATATTCTTATGAGGTTAATGAAAAGTAATTATTTACTTATAGTATTATAGCTTGACAGTATTATAGCTACCCAGATTTAAAAATGAAAAAAAATTGATAAACACTGGTTAAATATGTGATTGACAGCCAATGAAACTTAAAAATACTTTGGGGATTACCAAAGTTTTTCAGAGTAACAGCTTTCATTTATGGAGACTATAAACTAAGATTTTAATCTAATTATGGCAATTGCTTTTAAAAAATGCAGCACAGTATTAAATAAATTTAAATGTAAACCTTGATTTTTTTTTCTTTGAATTCAATTCTGCTGTCTAAATTTTGTCAAATGCAGCCATGTGTGGTTCAAAATAGAAAATTCACATGCACTTACTAAAAATGAGTGATAACTGTGTAAAGAAATATATATCCTAAAATAAATTGAATAAACAATTTGAAATGTCATACAACAGAAAACACATTATACTACTGTATAATATTATATTTTCTAAAATAAAAGAAGCAAAAAAATATGATAAATTACTAAGTGAAAATATTACCTTAAACTACTTCTAGACAAATATAGTAGAATAAGATTTGATATTCAAACTGATAATCAGGATTTAAATCTCCAATTACTATTTGAATCACTTCATTAAACATTATTTTTTACTACCTAAGTAATTTTTTTATTTTCACATTTTAAGATTGCTATATTGTGGGAATAAATAAGATGCTTTATAAAGAGTATCTTCTGATATGAATAATAACAAAGGTTATGTTCGTGTTGTGTTCACCCCATAAAATATTTACCACTTATTTATGAGTTGCTAATAAATCGTCTTGCTGCTATTCAAAGGTTCTGTTATAAGCATTTGTGTTACCTGCAAACAGTTAACTGACACCTTACATCCGTGTCTGAGAGAAATGGAGGCAGGGGAAGCAGAGCACGATATTATATGCCCTGGACAGGAATAGGTACCTCCAAGAACGGGCCAGAAACATGACTACTACACTTACTGCCCATTTTGTTTCAGGCATTAGTCAGAATTGGAGTTAGTGTAATATGTTATCCCAGATTCCTGATTTTCAGCATTAACTGGAAAATCAGTGATCTAGGGTTTATTTCCACTTAACATTTCTTCCAGTCCCTTAGTTTTGAAGAAAATAAACATCGATCCAGATTTGGAAAGTTGATGCACTTAGAACTTAAAAATTCTAAAAATGAGTTTTAAGAGAATAAGTGCTAAAATATTATTATGATAACAAGTAGAAGAAAACTGGCAACAAAGTGTTGATCCTCTTCAATGGTTCAAGATGTTATTTTACAGTTAATATAGAAAATTCTATGGCCCTATCTAAGGAAGAGAAAATTTAACCCTGGACTGTAATTATTCTAGCAATGTAATTTCATGAATATCTATGCCATGACTGAGAAGATAAAGCATCTGCACCAGGTATATAGATTAGGAGGTTGATTGATGTGTATAAAGAATAGGAAATATGATATGCTGCGCTACACATTAGGAAACTTCAAAACAGGTATGTTCTGTGTATTTTAAAAACTAGAAAACAATGCCAATTTTTATCATAGAGAAATGTTCAGTGTCTGAGGACATGGAAACTTTCAACCTGGTTTAAGTGCTATCCAAAGTGCACTTGTGTCCAAATATCACATTGTTTCCCATTATTGTATATAATTTCTGCATCTTTAAATAATTGAAAGTTAAGATAATTTTTGGTTCTAGCAAAGGTTTGTTTGGTAGTGTGTGTGTGTGTGTGTGTGTGTGTGTGAGAGAGAGAGAGAGAGAGAGACTGGATCTAGGCTAGCCTCTTCATGCAATTGCTATTCTCTTTTGAGTTTAGAGTGTGTGATTGATTTGATCAGATTAAAAATATGTTTTATTGGAGCCTGCCTATACCATTAAATGCATTTGCCTAAATACATGGTATACAGTATTTTCTACATAAAGAAATAAGTTTAATGACCCAAGATAAGATTGCCTATGGTTTCCTTGTAAATTGTGGATGATGACAACTATATCAATATACACCTGTTAGTATACTTTAGCTCCTCCTTTCTCCTGTCACTATTTACCTCAGTAAAAGGAGGATGTGTTGAGTCCTTCTGAATCATGCTAATAGGGAAGAAAATGTAGCCAGTTATTTTAAATATTTTTTTTCAAATTTATTTATTTATTACAGTGTCTCGCTACACATTACTTATTCTTTTTTTGCGGGGGGCGGGGTCAGCTCAGCCCGCCCTGCGGGGAGGGGCTGGCATGGCATGTGGTGCTGCGGATCGAACCGCGGTCCCTGAGAGCTTGCCTAAGCAGGCGCTTTAGACCTAGCTATCCAGCCCTTTAAATATTTGTTAAAAAGAAGGATTACTAGAGGAAAGAAATAATCTAATTGTTTTTTTAAATGTATCTATTTTTAGTACAGGGTCTACAGGCTCTGAAGGATCTCACTACATAGATGAAATGCATGGTGATTCTCCTGTTTTTGGCCTCCCATGTGCTGGGATCATATGCATGTACACCATGCCCAGTCTCAATTGCTGTTCCAGCATGCTCTGGAGGCAGGGCCGGCAAGGCACTCCAGGAGTTGAACCCTGGCCACTGTGCTCTGCCTAATCAGGTGCTGTAGTCTGCTGAGCTATCTGGCCAGCCCTATCTTCTAATTCTTGAGGTCTAGGTATTTAGTGGGAGCTATTAATAAGAGTTCTTACTTTCTTTTGTTAGACTCCTGGGTATTAATTTCTATGGAAATGAAATAACTTGCTGGTGTTCATTTATTTACCAGTTTCCAGAAATTAATGTCCATTATTTCTTTATGATTTTTACTGATCTTAATATTTATGTGGAATAATGTAGATCACAGAATGATAAAATTAAAACACAATGTAAAATTTGGATAAATTTAGAATTTATACAAGTTGAGTGATACCCAAAAAGTTCTAAAATTAATAGTAATGAGCTATTGCTAAAATCACAACATAGCTATCAATTCTTGATAAATTTTACTATTGCCTTAAGTTTCTCTTTTGTTGAAGTTCCCTATTACAGAGTCTTCTTGACACACTTTATCTATTGTACTTTTACATATTCTAATTTTTCCACAAATTTTGCTGTTAGGCAAGTTAAAAATGTCATTTTCTCTTACATTATCGTTCTATGCATTTTAAAAAATTATGATTAACTTCTATATTTAGTTTTCTCCAATTCTTCTTGCTACCTAATTATACATGATATAGAATGTTATTTGTATTTATATTAAAAAGTATAGGTTGCTTTAGACAAAGACATCTTTACATTCTTGCATTTAGCTAATAAGTTATCATGAACTTTGAAAAACAAGACTTTCAGTCATAAGGATCTTACATATGTAGACATGTAAGAATTTACACATTTACATGCACAAACCAGCCCTGTATTTTTATAACATTTGTATATATGAAATGCCTTCTTTATAAGTATCTTATCTTTAGGTTATCATTGACCATATATGATATGATGGGGTACTTCATCAAATGTTCATTCTATTCTTCATCTTCTGATAATATGGTATGCTGATAAACCAATGTGAGATATCCTGACATAAAATTTGAATTTAAGATTTAGTGAAGGATTTTACATCTTCAGTCTTTAACAGCTCTGATTTGTTTTTAATTATAGTTTAGTGATGATGACAATGATGGTAATGACAATGATTAGATGGAGTCAATATTAATTCATGACTATTAGTTAAAACATTTTATAGTAATCAAAGATTAATAAGTAGCTGCATAAAGCCATATTGATCAGACTTTATCTTGCTGGGACTAAATACTCAACACCACTAATTTAAAGTAGAATTCTATTTTGGTTTGTGATATATGAGAGTTCAGTCCATGGTTTTCCTGCTCTCAGAAAGAAAAAGCCTGCTAGAGGTGCACAGCAAAAGGCAACAGTTCATTCCTTGGCAGCCAGGAAGAAGAAAACATAGGAAGATCCAGATAAAGACACTGTGCACAGGGTGTCCTCCATAACCTGCCTCTTTTGATGTATTTCCACCTCTTAACTGCACATACAGCTTTGAACTCATCTATGCATTAAACCAGTAAGGGGCATGATCATTCCATGATCTAATCACTTGCTAAAGTTATCATGTGTGAACACATAAAATTTTTATTTATTTATTTATTTTTATTGAACTACAAATGTCAATCAGACAGTTTCAAGACACCTAAACAATACAGATTCGACAAATTAATACATTGCAAACTGTTTTCATAATGTCTTGGTACTGTACAAGGTGCATACATGATATTATATTTACAGACATCATTTTAGCAGATATCTCTTATCAGTGAATTAGGAGTGTAGCTGCTTACCTATCCCATTCCTTATGCCTGAATTACATCCAAAAATTCAATAATTATTTTCCCAGTGGATGACTGTAGTACTAGAAGCCGACATAATATCCTGTCCAACCACCATTAGTGCAGATCTTGCCTCTCATAGGAATATGTAGAAGCTCAGCGTTATCTATCCCAACTGTTCTGTCTATACACACACATCATGATTTTTTCTTTCTACACCCCTTCCTTTGTCTACACCTGTCAAAGGTGGGCACTCCATTGACATTCAACTAACTTAGGTGTTTGAACTTGACACCACAGTCCAACAGAGTCCAGCATTCTACAACAATAGTGAGTTATTCAAAGAAATTGTCTACCATAGCCATTTACAGCTCAGTGTAATATTATGGCCCTACAATGTATACTTCATTTTTATACTTTTCTGCTGGATGGTTAAGACCTAGATAGAGCAAGACTTATATACCAACACATGAACTTTATATTTCCTATGTGGTCAGTGAAGTCCTCTTAGGGTTTCTCTTGTAGTCCTGTACATTATTCTGTAGTGAACACATAAAATTTTGAGGGACTCTTTCAATACAAACCTTAAGAAAGTTGAATAAACATAACAAACACAAAAAGGATTCATATATACAGCAAATGATACTTATATATCATTATATTTGTAATAGAAGTGGATCTTAAGAGAAAGTGAAAGCCACTGCACAGATATGGCTAATACTCAGCAAGATGTGAAAATTCATAACCTATACATTAATTTTCTGACATTATAATCCATTGCATTAACTTAAATAATTTGAACATGATAATGTGTTCAATTAATCATGATATGCCAATTTGACTGGATTAAGACATTTCTAGAAGATAAGCAAAACACTTCTGAGAATGTCTGGGTTATTTCCAGAAATGATTTCCTTGTATGGTTAACAACAAATGAAGTCTTGAGGACCCAGTGTAATGGGAGGCATCATCCAGTAGGCTGAATAAATGAGAAATGTGGGAGTTGATATGTGTTAAAAGCTCCACTCTGCTTGATAAGATGTGACTTTGGCTGCCATCACCTGAGGGTGACAGACTCATTTCTTCAGACAGCCATATTTCAAGGAGCTTTCAGCCATAGGTTGAGTTTTACTCTTGATATCTCTTTTTCTGTTGCTTCCAGCTCTTGGGACCAAGAATGAGGACTGAAGAGGTCTTCTAGCATTTTAGCATACAAGGTACCATTGTGTACTCTCTTGTCTCTGATTCTATAAACTTATGGTATATATATATATATATATATATATATATATATATATATATATATAATGATTTGCATCTAGTTATCCCCCAAAGCTTCATGTAAATCATGAGGTAGTCATGCTTACGAAGCAGTGCTTTGCTCAAGGTGCAGGGCCAGAGGGCCAGGGAAGGGCTTCAGGGGTGGTGCCAGAGAGGCATGAACCATTTAACTGACAGCCTGTGTCTCCCCACCAGCTCCCAGGCCTGGTGGCCTTTCTTGGAGGTATGAAGTGGATCATCTTGGATACAGAAAAACCTCAGGCTCTCCTCAAGTGTCTTGAAACCTCCAGTAACTGAGAACTAAATAAATCTTTCCTTTTCTCATTATGGGTACTAGGGATTTGTCTCAGCAGTAAGAGAAGAGTAACAAACACAGAATTTGATACCAGGAATGAGGTCATTGCTATGGCTAAACCTGACCCTGTGGATTACAAGCTTTTGGGAATTGCTTATGGGAAGAGATAGGAAAGGTTTGGAGTTGTTGCCTACAAGTAAAGCACTGGAGCAGTTTTAGTTCTTTTGTAGGGGAGATTCTAGTCAGAGCTCAGACCAGAAGATTGATAGAAAGCCTGCCTGTAAAGATCAGGCTGGGGAGGTTTCCTTCTGAAGAAGGAGTGCATTGGCTGTTGAACTTTAGATCATTTGTGTTTTGACTTGGCAGAAATTTTGTCTGAATACGCCTGTGTCCAGAGACTGAGATTAAGCATCTTTCAAAGGAAATCCCAAAGCAGTCAAATATTGGGGCAGTTGCATGGTTTTTATTGGGGGCACTTAGGCAGATTTATGTTGAGAATGAAGAGCAAAGAGCCCAGCAGAATGATCCAAAATGTTGTGAGTTTCACCAGAAAGACAGCTCCAGGAAGGCTGTGGACTACAAAGATAGAGCTGAGATCCCCATTGCCAAGAAGGAACAGGACAGTGGCAGGTTCTCATTCTTAGCGGACTCAGAATCACAAGGGCGAGAGACTTTGCTTTGAGGACAAAATTGAGGAGCTCCATGTTCCAAAATGGAGGCAACAGCCACACCAGAGTACAGAATGGTGCCAGCATACAGAATTTGTTTTTCAGAATCAGGGTCAGAGTGCTCAACGATCCAGTCCCTCAACCCCTACAGCCAAGGTCTGGCTACTGCTCCAGACCTTGGCATCAACCACGTGGCACTGGTTTTAGGTGCATGCAGAATGCAGGAGTTCTGAAGTTAAGAAGGCTTCCACCTCAATTTCATAAGGTCTGGGAGGCCAGGTAGTGTGTCCCGAAGAGGGCAGTGTGTGCAGCTGTGAGAGAGAAGCCTATTCAGTGGAAACCCAGAAGTTTGGAAAAGTCAGGAACATGGATCATCTAAGGGAAACTACAAAGAGAGAGCAAAACCAGCCTAAGAGAGAAGCCATGGGAGCTACAACCACTAGAAGTGCCAAAGGGGCAGAGCCACATGGAGTTCACAATTGGCCCTAGATTGCTTTGGATGTTTCATATGGGACTATAGGATTTAATGTTTGCCCAGCTGGATGTTGGGCTTGTATTGGCTCCAGTGGTTTGTATCCTCCTGTGTGTACCTTTTGGAATGGCAATGTTTGTCTTGTGTCTTTGAATGTTGGACGTTTAACTTTTCATTTGTACAGGGTCTCATAGTTGAGAATTTGCCTTGGATCTTGGAGGAGACTTGGGACTTGGCCTTTTAGCAATGCTGAAACTGTTGGGACTTTGGCAACTTGTAGAGATGGACTAAAATGACTTTTCAAGAAAAGGATGTACATGAGATTTTTGGAGTTCAGGGGTGGAATGTTATGATTTACATCTACTTGTCCCACAAAAGTCTCATTTAAATCAAGTATGAAACAATAATGCTTGAGGAGCAGAGCCTGGCTCAAGGAGAGGGGCCACAGAAGCAGGGCGGGACCAGAGAGGCTCAAATATTAAACTGACAGCCTGTGCCTCCCTAGCAACCCCAAGGCCTGGTGACCTCTCTTGGAGGTATGGAGTGGATCCTCTTGGACAGGGCAGGGTCTCAGCCTCTCCTCCGGTGTCTAGAAACCTCCAGTAACTGTGAGCTAAATAAACCTTTGCTTCCCTCATTTTGAGTGTTGGGTATTTGTCCCAGTGATGAGAGAAGAATAACTAATACAATATATATTTGAAATATGGTGAATGTTTATATTTTAAAAAGATATTGCAGAAGAAACATACCCACTTTAGTAATTCTTTGCATACTCGCATTTCAAAGAGATTTTGCCTATCATACCCTTGTGAAGCTGGAAGTCATCTTTTGTTAGTAGTTTTAAGATTCTGATCAAAAATACACAGAATGCTGCTACCAAGTAGCATCCAGTGGAAAGGCAGGCTTGAAAAAACATCCTGTGTCCTCATCGACCTTATCCATTGAATCTGGCATTGTGTAAATTCTATCTCTTTCAACATGTGAGAAAGTAATTATCTTGAATTAACTCAGGACATAGAAGTAGCCATGATAGCACAGCTACAAAGGAAAGAGCACGCCCAGAACTGCTGCAGGAAGTGGCAGCCATGGTGGCATAAGTGCCTTCAAAGAGAAGAAACTACTTTGGGGGTGATTAATTTAATGTATCTTTTACTGTAATAATTTTTAAAGTGTATAATCAATTCTATACTTCCAGAGAACCTAACCAGTCCTTGTACTGAGATAAACACAATACAGTTATTTTTTCCCTTCTTGTAAAACATTTTCATTTGTGAAATCATTACACTTGAGACCTAAATTATGGCTATGTCTGCATTGGTCCAAACTATCTTAGACAAAGGAAAACCAGATCTGGATCTGACAGAAATGATACCACATATCTGGATATTCAGAAAAATCTTGATGAATGGATCAGATCAATATCATATGTAGATGTACATAAATATTGTTTATATAAATATAGTTGGAAAATTTCTATAAATTATATGATGAAGCATGTAAAAATCTTTGTCATTAGCTTGTGGCAGTGCTCACTTTCCAGGCATGGAAGAGACTTTAACTTTTAAGGAACAGTGATATTCACACACCCAACTATGTCATCAGAAAGGGCTTCTCACTCAACTCTGGCAGCCTGTTTTACTGTTTATCCAAGACTAAGGATGCAAGGATTTGTGTAATGAAATATTTTGGAAATGCCATACAAATTAATGCTGTACCTGTTCTCAGAAATAGTTTTTCCCTTCTTTGCAACTTTACATGTAGCACCTTCCACTGATACTAAATTTGTTGATTATGAAAAAGAAAAAGGAAGAACTATACAAACAGACAGCAAAATAAGGTGCCTGCAACACCCCCTGTTGAAAGCTGCATTTTTTATTTCGCTTCACTGAATTTATATTGGATAAATCTAGTACGAAGTGAAAACCCTATTTCCAGCTGAGACTTAAAGATGTTTTACTAAAACATGCTTAAGAAAATGCATTTTGATGCTTCACAAGGAGGATACACACAGAGCTATCTTTGTAGAAGTTCAATAAAGTATGTATTGGCAGCTGAGGAAAGATGTTCTCTATCTGATTTGCGCTCACAGATTTGCATCGAATGAATTTACAATCCCTGGTATGCACAGCAGAAACAGCTAATATGACTCTTGGATAATACCTAACAAGGGAGAGGAACTTCCACTTGCAGTAGTTAGTCATTGCTTCTGAAGCTCCAAATGCTCGCCCAGAAGCTGTGCAGCTTTAAAGCAGAGGGCTTCTTTGCTATGGCTGAGACAGTGGAACTGCACCTTCAGCTGGCTCACTCCACCTTATGGATCCTGAAAGCTTTCCAGTCCACCTCAAGCCTAGGCAATGACAGAGGGAGAGGCATTGAAGAAGCAAAAATAAATATTAAAGTACATAAGAATTAAATATTACCTATTTGGATAGCAATTATGCATTTGAAAACAAGATCATCACACCTGTACAAGAAAAGGCATGCAAGCTCAAAACATCTGCTTGGCTCCACCTGCCAGGCACCTGTTTTGCTGTTTCAATGCCATTTGATTGCTGGAGATGTAGAGGCTCTTGTGAGGTAATGAGTGATTTTACATTATGCATGATTGAAAACAGGTGTTCTAATGCTGTACAATTCTATGCATGAATAATTCAGTTTGTTTAGAGCAAGATCTTTAAAAGAAGTACTGCATGGGTTTTTATTATTTCTATAAACACGGAGGTTATTTTTTCTTAAAAAAATATATGATTGTTCCTATTCAGCCAGGATGTTTATGACAATTTTTGTGTAATTTTATGGATGAAGAATAATATCTTGAAAGGTAAAATTGATTATACTTAAAACATGTAAGAAGTAAAATTGGGAGGTCTGTTAACAAGAGGAAAAACGGTATTAAAATTCAATGTGCTAAGTGAAAATGCCTGATTATTTCCTTCCTGCTTTGCCTCCTTTCTGGTGGTAACAAAACATTCATCTGAGAGCTATAATTAGGGAGGGGTGAACTATTTGGGAAAATAGAGAAATTGTTTTGCATCTCAGCCCAAACACCAAGCACAGCCCAGACTTCCTTAAAGATAGAACTGTTAGTCAGCAGCCGTGCTCTTCTACCTCAATATAGGGAGCTCACACCCTGTAGCAGTGGTCTGGAGGACATCATCAGTAGATGATCCCTTTTACTCCAATTCCCACTTAGAATTTTATCTTTTCTAGCTTCCTGGTGTCAGAAGTGCTATTACCAGTTCGGTTTCAGTCAGCAAATAAATGTCCCAAACTCGCATGTTGGATTTAAAACCTTATGTAGCAGAAATGAGACTTGTCCACCCAGATCCAATGTTCAGACTCTTGTATTATAGGTGATTAAGTATTAGAAATTCTCTGAGCTGTAAAAGATAGAAAACATATTAATGTCAGTGAATACACTTTAGGAAGTGAAAGACAAAGGAGAAAGAATTGTAGCCACAAGCACACTGCAGTTACTAATTTACATTTGTTGAATGTTTTATATGGTATAACCTATAGCATGAGAGAGTTATTGACACACAATCCTTTCCTGAAATATACCAACTCAACAGCTAGTCAGCTTTGAGCTCTGAGGTTTGGCTACTTTTCCTTATTTTAGAGGTTGCGGGTTGCTTCACAGGGAATCTGCTATGGAAAGGCTTTCCAGTTGGGAGTAAATTATAAGATGGGTCTTTCATGTGCGGAGCAATTCTGGGCAGGATACAAAGAAAAAATAAAAAATTTGGTGTGGAAGAGAACACTCTCACTGCTATTGACGCAGTGGATTGACCCTATTCCTACCTTCAGGGATAAAGCTGAGGAACAGGTCTTTTCCAGATTTAAGCACTGTCACATGAACTCAGAGAGCTGGCAGTGAGAGGAGGCTAAGAGTGTAGAATAAGGAATGTAAAAAGGAAGAAGGTAGAAATGCTGGCCCAGTGATCTTGGCATAGTATAAAATATCCTCATCTTCACAAAGTTAAGAGAAAAAATTACATTTTTATTTAATCTAAAAAATATTACCACACATCTCAGTGCTGATGGTTACCTAAAATATAAAGTTAAGTTATATGAAATTCTGATATTTGCTTGTCAATGCTTGTTGCATTTGAAACATTGCATATGTTAAGCTAATTTCAGTTAAAGGACTTCTCATTTGGAGGCCTCATTTATTCTTGTATACAATAAACTATACCCCTTCCTTGCATGAAACCAAAGTAATATTGTTGAAATGAATTTAAGGCAACTATTAAATATAATGCATATCTAGCTATATAAAATGAAAGACCTTGTATCTATGAAACAAATTGGGAGAAAAAGGACAAAAGGTTGAGTAATATATATTCTCATTTATAGGTGGAAACTAAAACAAAATTAATGAGTCATGAAAGCACGGAAAAGAATTGTATTTTGGAGGATAGGGTTGGAGGAAGTGAATAGCAAAAGGTGAATTCTAACCACAAGCTGCTAATCTTATAACATTATGCATTTATAATTTATAAATTTATGTCTCATAAAAGTGTTATTATAATTTGTAACTGCTAAGTAGAGTAATTAATTCATATTATAATAACTAACATATCCACCATTTTAAATATTTTTTGGGTGGTGGGAATGTTCGAAATTTAATCTTACTAATTTTCATCTGTGTACTAATTTATCATTTCACTATAATCATCACCTTGTGCAATGGAGCTAAAAAATCTGTCCTCTGTAGCTGAGGTTCTGCGCCCTTTGACTGTGTTTCCTTACTTCCTCTACCTCTGTCCTCCAAAACACAATTCTTTTCTGTGCTTTCATAACTCATGAATTTTGTTTTAGTTTCCATCTATAGGTGAAAATACATATTACTCAGCTTTTTATCCTGACTTATTTCATTTAACTAAGACTACTTCTGTGTACTTTTTTACAAATGACAAACTTCTCTTTTACTTAAGGTTGAATTGTATATATAGCATATTTTCTTGATTCTTTTCTTTTTTTTTGGTGGAACTGGAGATTGAACTCAGGCCTTTGCACTTGACAGGGAAGCACTTATTCGCGGAAGAACTTATTCCACTGAGCCATCTCTCTGGCCCTTTTAAATTTTTTTTTTTTTTGATTCCTTTTTCTACAGAAGGATACTTATATTGATCCTATAATTTAGATCTTTATAAATATTATGCAATCAATGTGGGGTATGAATATATATTTATCAAACTGATTTCATATATTTTGCTAATATGTGGAAGATCTCTGGACCATATGCTTTACTTTAGCTTTTCTTTGGTGCACCTTCTGTGTCATTTTCCATAATGGTTGCAGTAATTTACATGCTCAGCACTGCATAAGGTTTCCCATTTATATACACTCTTGCCAGTAGTTTTTGTATTTTAGTTGCTTAATAGCAATTTTAAACAAATATATCTTATGTGTTTTTCTCATTATGTTTCTGGTTTTGCACTTCCTTGATAGTGATGTTGGATACATGTTCATAAGTGTGTTGGCCTGCATTGCTTCCACCGAGAAACATTTATTCAGGTCCCATGTCCACTGATTAAAAGGATTCTGCCAGAAGTTTTACTCCCTTATCCTTTTATTGGATGCATAATTCACAAGCATTTTTCCTAATGTATGGATCTTCTCTAAACACTGTTTAAAAACATTTTTGGTTTGATGAAATCCTTTTCTTTAAATTTTTTGTGTTTTTTATTTGTGCTGTTAGAGCTCTAAAACTCAGTCTCTAGGCCAATGTCACATGGTGTTAGCATAGCTTTTCAATGAACTTTTTAACTTTCTAGATAAGGCCAAGCTTTACCACATCTGTCTGGGTCTCCTACAACGACAGCCTCCCCATCCTTTCCCTGACATCATGCTGTGAGGACTTACATGGTGAAGTTTGTGTGAGGTAGGCATCCATGTTGGCAGCTCAACTGTGCTCTTGAACAACGACCAGCCTCATTCCAGGCCCATGATGGAGACAACTGGGACATGTGGGCTTGCAGAGAATGCACATGACATGCATTCCATCCACCACTTGATTGGAGTTCTTGCTTATCAAGTTTACTTGTGGTTTACTGGCAGGTAAGCTGTGTGGTTCCCACATTGCCAATTTGAGGTGGAGTTTGAATTTGATCATGGAATAGAAAATGCTGCTATGTGTAGCCTGGATTTCCTTTGAAAGGACTGTCAGTTTTTGCCCTGTCTATCCGAAAACACTTTCGCATAAAGGGCAGTTTTCACAGAAGAAGTAAAACTATGTCAAATTCTATGTGCTGTGAGAATCCTTGATTTTGAATCTTGGATTTTGAGACACAAGATGGAAATAAGTTAGCAGGAATGCAGCTTGGAGGCATCAGATTTGGAGGGGAAAATGCTGTTTTGGAAGAGGATTGTAGCCCCCATTGATCTGATATCATATGGATCAGATAGAGACCACCATATCACATCCTCCTGAGTTCTTGGTCCATAAACCCATGAGTAAAACAAATAGCTGTTTTAAGCCAGTAAGCTTTATGAGTGATTATTATGAAATATTAGATAGTGCAAACAGACAAAAATTTGATGCTAAAATCCACCTGCAGTAATTATTCAGGAACAAGAATTTGGGCAAATTACTTAACTGTTTAGCCTCAGTTTTCTCACCTCAAAAATGGAGTGCTAGCATAATCTACTTTCAAGGATTGCTATTGGAACTAAAGCTTATACATTTTTAGAACAGATATTGCAACCATTTTAATCAGTATTCAGATCTCTACATCAAATAAGATACGTAGGAAAATGCTTAACATATATAGTCTAACTCACTACGGGATGTGAAGCTCCTTAAGATTGTCCCATCTCTGGGGCCAGTGAAATAGCTCAGGCAAGCTTAGGAAAACTCAGGGACCTTGGTTCGATCCCTGATACCACATGCCACACCAGCCCCACCACCAGGGAGGGCTGAGCTGTCCAGAATCCAGGCCTAGTGGCATAGGCTTGTAATCCCAGTGCTGAGGCGGCTGAAAGTAGGAAGATCACTATGAGTCTGAGCTGCATAGTGAGATCCTGTACCAAGCATATTAAAAACAAAAACAAAAACAAAAACAGATTGTCTTGTCACCATCCATTCTTATTATGCAAGTTTCAGGTTTCAACTAGCAGATGTTCACATTGGAAGTCATAAAGCCTGGAATAGAAAGGTACTATGCAAATATATATATATATATATATATATATATATATATATATATATATATAATATTTTACCCAGAGTTGAATGAGATTAATAAAACTCTCCATGGCCCTCTGAGTCATATTAGGAGAGGTTATGATGGAAACAGGGTCTGAAAGAGGACTTGCCAGGTATAAATTTGTATCTTTAAGGGTTTCTCTGGCCCAGGCCACTTTGCTCCTCCTGGACTGATATGAATAACATATGTGCTACAGATTAGTCACACTGGGGGTGGGCAAGCCTGTCAGAGTTTTCTTACTGTGTGGTTCTAATAATCCCATGCACAGCCAGGTTCGATGTCTGCTGATGTGTTGTCAGTGCTTCGTAGACAGAGCATCAGTTATCATTCAGTTGAAGCAGGTTAGTATTGATCATGGAATTATGAGGCTCCACACTAAACTTTCAATACCTACTCTTTTTTTTTTTAGAATTTTACTCACTTGAATTGATAGGGCTATAGTTGGGGGTGGAAAGGGGGAGGAGAGAGGGAAATGGAAGGAGAAGCAAAAAGAATCAACATGGATTATGCACATACACCAACTCCCCAGAATGAAATGATAGTACAAATGAGTACTAATAATTTAAAAAATAACGATTAATACAAATACAGAAACCATGTCCATGCTCTCCATGTAGCTAGCTTTCAAATTTTTAACTTGAAAAGTTGCACTACCCAAATCTTGCTTCACCATGTGTTGTGCCTTTACCTTTTCTTTATCTATAAAATGGGGATATTAAGAACAATAATGAGTTTTTATAAAGAAGAGCTGACATGATACAGATGATGAAGAAATTACAATAGAATCGCACTGCCCTAAATCCACAATGAGCTGGAAATGCATTTAATGTACCCAGCCTCCCAAATAGAAGTGATCCGCACAGCACACTCTGAGCTGCGCATGGCATGGCCTTGTAACCACGTGGCAACGCACCCACCTGTGCTGTCAGCATCCTGAGGGATGCAATGCAATCATGAGTTTAGAAAATGAAAACAACTTAAAATCAAAGTATGGTTTCCATTAAATTAATATCATATTTTGTACTATTGTAAGGTTGAAAAATCATAAATCAAATCATTATATAATAAGAATTTTATGTATTTGTGATGTATATAGAATCTAAAACACAGCCGGTGCTTCACAAGTATTTGCTAAATAAATATATATATTAAAAATTTAACTATTAGTATGGATATTTTAGATATAATAAATTTGAGACAATAGTGAAAATTGCCAAATTTCAAAATTGTTATACACATTTAGTGCAATTCTGATAAAAATACCAAAAGCATGTCTCACAGAATTATAAAAACCAATTTTAAAATTCATTTACAACTGGAAGAGACCTAGAATTAGCAACAGAATTTCTAGGCAGAAAGAATCACGATGCTTGACTTGAAGTTGTACTTCAAAGGCACTGTGATAACATTAGTGTAGTACTGGCAAGAAAACATACCCAAGGATCGATGGAACAGATTAAAAGATCATTTACTCAGTTGAAATATAAAACTAAACTCATCATCCATCAAACTAAAACCAAAATGAGGGCCAGCTTACTGTGTCCCCCCCCCCCCCGGGCACACTGAGATGACAATTGAAACTGGGCATGGTGGTGCCTGGCTGTAATTGCAGCACTTGGGAGGCTGTAAATATGCAGATCATGAGTCTGAATGCCCGGTAGATCCTTCCCTAAGATACAAAACAAGAAAGAAAGAAAAAAATAATCAAAGATCTAAATATTGAAACAGAAGCACTAAATCTGAGCGAACAAAGAATAGGTAGAATTTTTGAAGACATAGGTGGAGGCAAATATGTTATGACCAGAACCCAATCACACAAGAAATATCACAAAGAATCTACAAGAGCTAACATGATAGCTCATGCTATTAAAAAAGGTTTTGCACAACAAAAGAAGCAATGAACAGAGGGAAGAGACAACCCACAGAGTGGGCAAAAATTTTGCCAACTATTCCTCTACAATATATGAAGAACTAAATGCAATCACATCTGCCAAATTTAAAGACCCAGTCTAACAATAGACATGTGAAATGAGTAGACATTTCTCAGAAGGTAAAATAGAAATGGCAAATAAATACATGAAAACAGTTCGAAATCACTGGTCTTTCAAAAGATGGAAATTAAAACAACACAGAGATCCCATCTCATTTCAGAAAGAATGACCATCATGAAGAAATTAACCAATAACAAATGCTGACAGGCTGTAGGGATAAAGAAACCCTTCTTCACTATAAGTGTTGGGGTAGTGTGGTGTAACCACTGTGCAAACCAGTGAAGAGATTACACAAACATCTAAATCTTAAGGCTTCATTTGACCTACCTATTCCCTTCTTGGTATCTTCTAAAAGATTTAAATGCATCATACCTCAGTGATTTAGGCACTCCCCTGTTTATGATTGCACAGTTTGCAATAGCTACCTTAGAAATGGCACTAAGGCCTACCAATTGGTAAATAGCCAGTGATTTTTTAATACACATGAAACATTACTCTGTCATAAAGAATGATAAGTTTGAAACATTTCTAGATAAATGGATGCACCTTGAGACCATAATCTCAAATGAAACAAATATGGCACATGTGTCTCACTGGTGTGAAAAATTCACTTTCAAATTCAAAGTGTAAATAAAGATTAAAAACAAATGGTGGGAAACTGGAAAAAAAAGAGGTTCAAAGGAGTAGGAGAACAAGGGCAGGTGAGAGGGAAAGTAAAGAGGGGACAAGGTAAAAGAACAGAAGGGAAAAATGGAAACAAAACTTTTGCACATAATGTGGAAGGGCCAGTGAGATAGCTCAGTGGACTAAGTGCCTGCTTTGGCAAGCTCAGGAACTGGAGTTGGATTCCTGGTCCCATGTGCCATGTTGGCCCTGACCACAGGGCAATCTGAGCCAGAGACTGAGTCTGGATGTAGTGGTGCATTTCTGTAATCCCAGCCCAGGGGAGGCTGAAGAGAGGAGGATCATTATGAGTCTGAGCTGCTTAGTGAGACTCTGTACCAAATACATAAATGAAAAAAAAATGCAAATAGGGAGAAGAGGAAGAGGAGGGGAGTGGCCCCTAAACAAGACACATCATATATCACGAACAGACACAAATTCCCTATAGTGAATGTTATCATTATGTATAACTAACATGTACCAATAAAATAGTTAAAAGAAATCTGAGTCTAGATAAATTATGTATCTTAAAGATCGTGTATAGCAATACAAAATTAACATATATACCAGAGAAAACACATAGTAATGTAAAAGTTTTAAGATATATGGCTTTCATAAAAATGGAATTTTATTTGAGGAGTTAAGGATTACACCAATTATTTTTAAGATGTATTTAGCAGAGGGTTTCACTACGCAGGGCTGGGATTACAGCCGTGCACCGCCAAGCTAGAACTCCTGGGGGGGAAGGGCTGACATGAACATAGTGCCAGGATTTGAACCCCTGTCCCTGCACCTGCCTAAACAGGCATTTTGTTCCCTCAGCTATCTCCTGGCTCTTACATTTTTCAAGTCATCTAAAAATGTTATTAGAGTGTAGTATGATTATCTATATTAACATATAAATCTATGATTAACAAAATTTAGAGTTGAATAAAGTTACATCTATTTGAAATGGCAACTAAAATTAGGTTTATATTTTTGAAATTTAGACTAAAATGAAACTATCAGCTTAATATTTCCAATTTTGGAAAATAAACTTAAATAAAGTTAATGCACTGGGCTACCTCAGAGAAGTGTGTTATAAAACTGGATTATAGTAGGAAGGGTTTACAGTACTTAGTGACTGGAAAGCATTAAGGAATTCTTAAAAAAGAAAAGGATTCTTTTCTCTGAATTGAAAAGGATCAATTGAACGATAAATATCTTCTCATGAATCATCCCAAAATTTTAGAGCAGTCATCAGGTCTCAGCAAGCACTGTAATAACTGTCTACTAAAGTTATACAAGAGATGAGGAATCCACACAAGGGGAAAAAATTTTTTTCATCATCATATATGGAAAGCATGACAGAAACAAACACAGTTGGAAGATTAATTGAAAAAGATATCTGAACACATGTGTAAAATTACTAGGAAATACATGTTTGCAAGATAACTGCCCCCATGCTGGTCTTTCTGGTTCTGTTCTGCTATAGCTTCATCTCTTCTCCTCCCGCAGACTGCTTTTCCTAAAGCTGACCTAGAGTACATGTTAATTCTCTCTTATGTTTCAGATATCAAAATCAAGTCTAGTGATCACATGTAAGAGTCAGCACAGAATGCCAAGTCACACAGGTAGCTGTACATGGAGTTCAATATTTCTGTTTCTGAACTTATTCTCCTTTTTCAGCTTTCCTTTACCATGTGTTAAAATTGAATTACTAAGGTGTGGTCTGGGTCTTCACAGCTGTCACTGTAAATGGCTGCTGTCAAACTGGCTGGGCAGATGGATTCTTCTTACCCCAGCTGAACCCTGACATCTTTTGCTACTATAACAAATTATAGTAGCACTGCTGCTTACTATAATTCATTTTTATAATGCACTTCTCTAAGGTATCCCAGTACATTTACTTTACTTAAGTTTATATTCCCAAATTGGAAATATTAAGCAGAATCATCCCATAAGGAAACTCATACCTACACTCAATATACAAGAAAGGAGCTATGGGTGTTGAACAAAATGGGCAAAAGATTGCTCCTGAAGTCATGCATTGTCACTGTGGCTGTTTCTTTCCACTGTAATCTCATCTTCTCCCTGGCCTGACTCAGTCACAGGAGACAGCCTGCTTGGCTCTGGCTCCTACATCACCTTTTCATGCTTCCACTTTGACTCACTGGGAAACACAATGCAGCAATGTCTACATAGCTGGATGTTTTGAGAAGCTATTTCCATACACTGCAGCTTACAATTTCAGATCCTGGTGGTTGTCTGGACTTTGTCTAGACTATTTTAACCTCTCTTTGTGCCCAGATCTGAAAAGTGGGAATAATGAGAAAACTGTCTCAAGCATCTTTTCATTTTTGCTTGCTGAGAAAATCTACCCTATAAATCATCTTCCTTTCTCTGCTCTTCTCCCAACACTCCTTTCAACCTCTGGCATTATTTCACATCTATCTGCAGAGACCTCTCTTACTAATGAAGAATTTATGCAAATCTTTTCTTTGAGTTCAACATTTTCTGCCACAAGTAATTTGAAGCTGAGAGAAACAAGAATTAAAGTTTTTCTTTTTTAAATTTCAAGATATTTATAAAAAACTCAAGACATTTTCTGCTTGTAGTTTGTGCCTTCATAAAACAACAGGTGCCTTATGGCCCACATGAGAAAGAAATCATTGGATAAGAGATAGATTTTATTTCTTTAACAAGGAAGAATTGATCAGTTGATATTAAAAGTTATTTCAAATGTTTGTAAACCAGCAAATCATAACATTCCTGGACATAATCATAGCCAACTTACAAATAATTGCTCCTGTGTTCTACCCACAAACTTTAAGTCTTTGAACAGAAATCATTTCATGCTTTTGTGGTTGTATGACTTGTTCTATTTCAATCAGCTGCCTGCTTTGCCTTGGCAACTGCACATGTATTTAGTGGTACAAGGTGCTCAAAGTGTAATCTGTGACTTTAGGTTGTGCATTTCCTATTCACAATATATTACGCTTGCAGTACTGAAAACTATTTTGACCTCTCTTTTTGCCCAGATTCATGATCTGAAAAATAGGAATAATCAGAATACTGCCTTCAAAGCCTGATGAATGATTAAATAGAAAATATAAAGTAATTAACCAAGATCTGATGAATGGTAGTGCTCAATAAACATTAGGTGGTTGTCACCCCCTTTCAAGACCCACTCAAAGCCATTGCTTCTGGGTTGCCTTTGGGAATGACTTTAATTTTGGCATCGACATTTCTTTCCCATAATATTGTAACTCTGTGATCACTATTACACGCTCCCATTCTGATGCCTTTGATAATTGTTAGAGTCAGGAGTCATATGCCAGTCACTGTGGTTGGAGAAAGGAGAAACAAAAGGTACAGAATTAAAGGAAATAAGGTGTGTTGTGTTAAAGAACAGCAGAATTTTACACTTTGGGGAGTAACCTCTTGCTAACATATTTCCTACAGCTTTTTATGTTCCAACTACTGCTGTATTCTAAATCTCTCTTCTGTCACATTAGCATACCAGGAGACGTGATGGGGAGTGAGTACAAAAAGAGAGGGAAGAGAAAAGATTTGTAGAACTAATATTGCTATCATTACTTTCCCATGTAAAGATAAAAGGTAATGAAGACAGATGACACACCCACAGTCAGAGGTCAGACTGTGCATAAATTGAGTCAGTGCACCTCCTAAGACTGCTGTTGTGCTTCAGAAGTGTAATTCTGCTTGTCACAGAAGTGTGCTTTCTCTGAGGAACACATGAGGAGTGATAGCTGGACATGAAGTCAAAGATTATGGTTCTAAAATTTGGAGCCTGGCATCTTTTAGCGCTCTATGGATCTTCCCAGCTCATTGGGCTCTTTATTCCAGTTTTGTGAGACATTGTTAAATTTATTGACTTGAATCTTGTTCCAATGTCTCAAACTTTTTGCTACGGATAAAGCTTTTTATCTTAAAACAAATCCTTCATTCTCTTTGTCTGCTCAGAGTTTCAAGGCCTGGATATCATCTCTTCTTGGGGTAACATCTTCCAGATTTGTGTTAAGCTGATTACATGTTGCTGAACAATCAGATTTTCTGTCCTAAGCAGCACAAAACCAAGTGATGACAGTGCTGGCTGCTGGCCACCAGTAAAGTGATGATGCAGTGTGGAGCTGTGATAGGCATGATTTGGTCTTGGGTGTTCTCAGAGGGCTGCATGTTCCAAGAGTGGGAAAGGGAGTCTCTGTGCTGTGAGACAAACAGTAAGAGCAAGCCCTGCACATCAAAGATGTTTTTGTTGACTCCTCTCTCCTGTACTTGTATACATTCTAAAACACTTCTTTGCACAGCTGCTTACCTTTGTACACAAATTTGTATTTCCTTCTAAGGGAGAAGACTGTTTCAAAATAAACCTGGCCAGCAAAAGGCTCATTCTGTTTAGAAGCGTAGAGAGAACTTACTGTATTTACTTAAGAAATATCAAACATGAATAGAGTATCTTGGGCTCTGTTTCTCTCTGTTTCTCTCTCTCTCTCTCTCTCTCTCTCTCTCTCCATCCCTTTCTCTCTCTCTCTCTCCATCCCTTCCTGACTGTCTCTTTCCTTCTCTTTTTCTTTCCTCATGCTTTCAGTTTCTCAGTTGTCTTTTCCAATGGCATGGAACCCCACTTGATTACATATTACATTGATTGTTGTAATATGATTTTATTGTTTAACTTAGGATATTATCTGCATAATCAGAATTGTGTGCCTAGAAAATACAATTAATTTAGCTTGCTTCTCTGAATCTCAATGCCAAATATAAAATTTTGGGAAGTCATGATGGCTTTAACCATTACAGAACAATACACTAAAATCCTGAAGAGAACATAGTGAACAAGAACATTATCTTAAAAAATGTTTTACTCTTCTCAGTGTTTATTAAAATTAGGGCTGTATACTAAAAAAGAGTGAGTATAGGGCAAAGCCTCTGAAGAATCCAATAAGTTTAGGGAAAGCCAGCATGAAGAATGTTAGCTGGAAATATTGAATGTGATACACAAAGTGTCAGGCAATCAGCCTGAAGGGAAGTCAGTTGTGCAAAACATTAGATAGTAAGATGGGGTCATAATGGCTTAAAGTATTTAGGGAATTGATTTTGCCTTAAAAATTTGAAACATATTTTTCAGTACACAAGCTGTGAGCAGAGAGTATAGACAAAATACTCCAGGAAAAAAAGGGCTCTTGAGTTCACACAAGATTCAAGGGTAGGGAGAGTCCAGTGGTCAGTGCAGGCAAAGTGAGATTTTGAGCAGCTGCAGAGATCACACGCCCACCACCTGACAGGAGTCAGAAACAGCATGAGACGGAGGAGGAGGCTGATGTCACGTGGCCTTCTGCAGGTATGCAATTTATACTTTTTTTGTGGTTGACCAAGGATGATTTTATAATTAAGATCAAAGGGAAATATAATCTTAACTCAGCTTAACAATTCAGACTAAACCTTAATCTTTATCAATTATATATAAAAATATGTTATGCTCACAAAGGGATGTAACTGAGGCTCGGTAAATCCATTTGACTAAAGGCATCTGATTTACTCCAAGAGAAGCCTAGTTGGGTCAGGGGGCCATGCAGAAGCCGGGAAAGGCCATTCTTTGCAGGTTTTTTTTTAACGGGGTTTAACATTGCTCTGATTGCCAGATTCATGGAAAGCAACCTGCATTTTACTGTCCAATTAACTCGACTTCATTTCCACCAGGTTATAAAGTGTTTAGGGTGCTAACTGGTACCTGAAGGCTATAACCCTGGCAGCTAACAGAATGCTAGCTGTGTATTCAGTTCTTACTACATGTGTATTTGCAATGACTAAATTCATCTGCCAGAATACCTGCTGTGGTTCTTTAATTCAAACTTTCACCAAATGAAAGAAAAACTGAGTCACAGTTGTCTACTGACTACAACTAGATTAACCAACATGTAAATTGCAGTTGGATGATTGACATTTGTGCCACTAGTTCCTACTCAGCTGTGATTACAATAATGGTATGTAGACTGGGCCCAGCTGAATTCTCTTAATACTTAGTGTATTATTGAATAATTGCTGATTCTGTTGCCTGTTCAGGAAATGGTCACCCCTCCAAACACACACAGATTTACCAAGGATTTGTAATTGCACAAAAATTATTTTTACAACCATTGTGAAATTTCAGGGCATTTTGTTCTGTCCAATGCTCAGCAACATGATTTTTATTAATCCCTTATTGCCCTGGAAATGACAGCTTTGGTTCTCCAGATCTCCAAGCTCCACCTGGAGACAGAGTGATTATCATCTCATCTCATCTTTGTTTTTGTTACAGTACTGGGAAGAGCTAGCAATATTTTGATTCCTTGTGTGATAAAGCAAATACTGATAAAAAATTTGAAGATATTGAACATACTTTAGCGATCATGTAAATGTGATATAAAAAGCTTGTAAATGAAAACAATAAGCACAAAACAGAACAAAAATCTGTAAAATTACTTTTAAATTTAAAATCTCTCTTCTTTTTCTAAAAAAAATTATACATTTTAAGTCAAAGAAATGAAAGAAACAAGTATGAGCAAGAACACAGAACTATAGTTAAAAGCCACTACCTAGAAGCGGCCATTACTTGACAAAAGGGATCACTGCATTAGAGAAATGTAAGGGTGAAAAGACAGATTTAGAAAAAGAAATATAGTTTTAAAAAGGGATATATTGAAAACACATTTGTTTTTTCTCAAATAAAATATCCGAAGTGCCCTTTAATAATCAGTAAAGTCTGGATATATTTGTAAACCACTCATGAACACACTAGTTATAAAAATATCTCCCTCAAGTCAGGGGAAAGATTATTACAAGATTTAAGAACGTAAGCAAAGTCAGCATTTTTAAGTAGCCTACAAAAGGAAGCCAAAGTGTAGATGCATTCTTTGCATCTACTTCTGGTTTTTACTGTTCAAAAGATAATATCTGTTGTCAAAATTCACAATTTTACGACATTTCATAATTTAGAATTAGGTTTTGATTTAAACATATAAATTCTTACCTCTGCTTCTTTTTTCATGGTCTCTGTATTTAAAGGCAATTTATTTATAGTTACTTCTTGGTTAGTTTGAACCAATCATTTTTGTTTTCAAAGAGTCGAGTTTTTCATGTTATATTTAAAAAGCACTGGAACTCCATTTCATGTTCTGAGAACTTTTACATAGTGTTCCACTATTTTTGGTGCTGAATTAATGAGAAACAAATTCAATGAGGGAAGTATTTTATATATTTTTTTACTGTAACCTTAAACAAAGTCTTGCTCATAAGGGGTGGCCTTAAATGCAGCTCCAGGATAACCTCCCTAAGGAACATAGATGCAAAAACTTCAACAAACTACTGGAAAAGAGGAGGCAAAAGATAAAAGCATCACACATCATGACCAAGGTGGTTTCATCAGGAGGCAAGAATGGTTCAACATATAAATCAACTAGTGTAATAATCACATAAAGGAAAAGGACAAAGATCAGGACCATCTCAATACACACAGGGAAAGCTTTAGACAAAATCCAATGTCCATTCATGACAAAAACACTAATGAAAATATGCACAGAAGCACCTTACCCCAACCTGATATAAACCATCTGTGACAAAACCACCCCAAATTTCATACTCAGTGGGAGAAAAATGAAAACATTTTTTCTAAAATAAGTAATAGGAAGTATGAACATCCTCTCCTAAATGCACTTGAAACTTTAGTCAGACCAATCAGGCATAGAAAAAAAAAAATGCAAGGGATACCTACAGGAAAATAAAAGTGAAAGTATTTTTATGTGTAGAGACAAGATCATTTACACACAAGATCCCAAAAATTTGTATCCAGTGATACAATTATCAGATAAATTCAACAAAGTAGCAAGGTACAAAATCAATAGCATGCTTGTGCACCAACAGTGAATGGAATAGGGAAAAAAATCAAGAATGTAATCTACTTTCAGCAGCTTCAAATAAAGTAAACATCTATGAATTAACTTACTATAGAAGTAAAATCTTCCATAAGAAAAACTATAGTACTCTGAATGAAAAAAAAAGAAGAGTAAGTTAGAGAACAGAAAAAATTATGCTGTTCTGGTTAGGAAGAACCACTGTTGCCAAAATGGCCATATCATGAGAAATAATCTGTAGATTTAATGCAAATCCAATTAAATACAAGTAGTAGTTTTCTTAAAACTAGAAAAAGTTTATAATTTATATGGAATCAGGAAAGGCCTAGAATAGGAAAAGCAGTCTATGCAAAACGAACAAATCAGAGGGCATCAAAATCCTGGATTTCAGATTATACTACAAAGCAACATTGATGAAAATAGCATGGTATTCACCAAAAAAAAAAAAAAAACATTGATCCAATGGAAAAGAATTGAGGTGTAGAAACAACCATAGGCATCTTTAGTCATCTAATTTTTCACAAAGAGCCCAAAAACGAATGTAAAGGAAAAAGACCCTCTGTTGTTGTTGATAGGTAGATGTCCTTTAAGAGCTTCATGCTGTCACATGTGAGACTTTTGGAAGCGTGACTGAATCCTAAGAGTGCCACATCTAAAGTGATCCTAGGATCCTAGGAGTGAGCCTGCATGGAAGGATCTTGCTCCTGGAGGTATGAGCTGCTAGGCGACTTTCATTGTGACTCTTCTGTTCACTCTCTGCTTCCTGGCCTCCATAATGAGCAAAGCTTTTTTTCTTTTCTTTCTTCCTTTTTTTTTTTTTTTTTTTTTTTTTGGCAGAACTGGGTAGTGAACTTAGGCCTTTGTGCTTTCCACGGAAGCACTTATTTCACTGAGCCATCTCCTCAATTCCTTCTTTTTTTTTTTTTTTTTTTTTCGTTTATGTATTTGGTACATGGTCTTACTACACAATTCAGACTCATAGTGATCCTCCTGTTTTCAGCCTCTCCAGTGCTGGGATTACAGGCATGTGCCACCATGTCTGGACCCATTAGCTCAGCACACTCCAGAGGCAGGGCTGGCACATCATTCAGGACTGGGGATCAGACCCTTGTCCCTGCACTCGCCAAAGCAGGCACTCAGTCTGTTGAGCTATTTTGCCAGCCCAAAGAGCATATATCTACTGCTCAGGCTCTTCCATGATGCTGCCAATGAGGCAAGGACTGAAACTTCTGCAACAATCTGTATGTATTATGATTCCCTCTAATGAATGTATTTATTATGCATAGCAATATACATATAAAGTTAAAGAAGGGATAAGATACATTTCCCTGATGGAATATTTAAAAATTTTTGTAGACCAGTCAATTGAATAATGTTATAAATAATCTCAATAGTAGCTTGGCATTACTAATGGCTAACTGTCTGAAAAATTATTTAATAGCTTTTAGATTTCAATAGCTTACCCGGGATACATGATCATATTCATTTTTCTTGTACAGTTAATATTGTAACCTGTGTGAGCTTTGCTCTATGTAAATATTTTCCTTCCAGATGGAGTATTCTTGTTGCACCATAAATTGTCAGAACACATCACATAAAAGCAGTGAAAAAAATAAAGCAAAGGGGTAAGAGGGTGAGTGAACCCACTCTCAAGACAGAACGCTAATGTGTTCCTGAAGAACTTGGATCCTTGACCACACTTCCGACGGGGTCCCGTCTCTTGGTACTTAGATATACAATGGCACTCACATTTCAACATGAGTTTCAGAGGTGACACTTAAACAATAGCGCTTAGTGCTAGCAATATAGTTCATGTACACACTTAAAAGATGTTTCACACACTCATTTGTAATAATATTCTTTTAGCTAGGCAATCTGTTTTCAACCAAATCCTTTGCATTTGTTAACTCACTCATCTTTCACCCTGACTTAGTTGCCATATATATTTTGGTGTAATATAAATCACTGGTAGGAAACATTTGAATCTTTCAGTACATTTTCTTTTAGACTGTGCCTTTCATTTTCACATGTTCTATTTACGTGTTTTCATTTTCTATAATGTAGGTGTGCATACTTTGTATTTTGTTTTAACGGATTTAGCTTAACATGAGGTATTCAGTGAAATTCCCAAATAGCAGAGCAGATAGATGTTCCAGTGCAAGAATTCATCTCACTTAAATATGGGTAGTCTTTATCTCACAACTACAGAGTCTGTTGTGAGCCACTTTTCCTGTTGTTTGAGAATATACTTTAGTGAGTGTGTCTTCAGAAGGGTCACGGAGGCGTGAAGGAGAAATCGAAGAGCTCTGCCAAGAAAGATGCTTGGTGGAAGCTGGTGCTTGGTTTCTTCATGTTGATTTTTTTTTTTTTTAACATACTGCTATGAGGGAGCATGAGAACTGTGACCAAGGACGCTGGATCAAATCATTCCACTTACTCCTCCATAAACCTAAACCTTAGCTTCCTGTTATGGAATCACAACTACGTTAATTTCTTCTACTTTTTCACTACTCGCAGTACTTCGTGATCCAGCGTCACAAGTGCCTGCACCCTCTTAGAAGTGTAGAATCTCAGCTTCTCTCAGAAGTTCTTGAATCAGAATGGACATTAACACAGGGAGCACATTTAGATGACTATGGCCCTGGTACAGACAGCTCTCCTGTAGCGGCTGGAGTTTTTGTGTGCTCTTCATGTTTTCTGATTCTAACAATGTTTGTAAACTCTCATTTGTGATTCTGATAAATTCTATTTAGCCTCTTTTGATTGCTGTTTGACTTTCTCTGCCTTGGTTTATGCCCCTCTCCCTAAACAGTGTACATATTAGGGGAGTCCAGATGGTTGAACCTTGTCAATAGGAGTTTGATGTGATAGCAAGGACTTCTCTCAGGAGCTCTTCTGTGATTCCTTGTTTTTACCCTAGCAGTATGTATCTATTTCTATTGGTTAGCTTTCCTTAAATTTTGTTCATCTTTCTTATCTTTCCAGTACTACACCAAGGTGATGAAAGGGGAGTCGTAGAAGCCCAACAGAATTGCAACCAGCACCAGAATTTCCTTTTTCTGTGGTTAGCCCCTGAGTACTACTTGCCTGTTGGTTGCTGTGGAGGTCATCATGGTAGTCATGGTTTGTAATTTTCTTTGCCCAGCATAAGAAGGAGGTTTGTGGGAAAGAAATATGACATTTCAGTTATACACTGAAATCTTTTGCCCTAAAAGTGAAGGATAAACTTATTCCAAATTTATTTTAGAATTAATGGGATTTCTATGAAATCACAACCTTAAAACAAACATGAATGTTTATAATCATACTAAAATTAAAGCAACAAAAAGGTAAATTCTGAATGTTGAATCTAAGTGCTTTATCTTTCAGTCTTAGCTTTTGGGTAATACTAGCATTTTTAAGACTGTCTTTTATGGCTGTAATCAGAATGCTACTTTTTTTACTACTGTCTTATTAGTGTATCTCTTTTGGACTATTACTTAAAATTACCATTGACTGGCCTTTGCAGAGTCTGTTGCATTCACAGCCTCATAGGCAGTGAGGAGTGTGAGCTTCCATACATTTCTTTCAACCTTTCCCAGAAAGGGACAGACTCCCAGAGTGAGAGATAATTCTGTTTTTATGATCACTCCTGCTGAACTGTGATTCATTATGTTTGATTTGATTGGAATGGTGCAAGTTTGTAATGTGCCACTGTACCTAAAAGCCAAAGTAACAGAACACCCTAGGACAGACAAAAGCATCGTTTTATTAATAGAAAAATAAAAGCCCCAGGGGATAAGTACTGTGGACCTGATATAGCAATTCACGGTTATCTCATGCTCTTAGATAACCTATTAGGAACTTAGGGCACTTCAATATGTCACTGAAAAAGTAAAGGTATTGGGGGAGTGTCATTGGGTTAGAAAATCTCTGTTTCCAAACTAATTTGTTTAAAATGATCAGTGTATATGAGACTAGCATTAAGCTCATGTAAAATTTGCAGTCTAGAATCATAATGCTTTCTCTTTGGGTTAAGTTCAATTTATAAAACATTCTTATAAGAGTTTTATTATACTGTTAATATCATTATTATTTTCAGAAATGAGGATTGTGCCGGGAGCTTTCACAGAGAACTGTCTCTAGCTCTTACCTCCCACCCCTTTTGAGTGTGTTTCATTATATCTTAGAATTTCCCTAAGTCACTAAGTTGCCCAGGCTGCCCTTGAACTTGCAATTCTTTTGCCTCAACCTCCTAAATTTTTGGGATTAAAGCTCTGTGCTACCAAAGCTCAAGTATTGTATTTTTAACTTAGATCTATCAGGAACATTGTGGTAGCATGATTCCCTTTCAGAAATATTTCATATAAAATTATTTCTCTGTTCTCTTGGGCTGGATCAAAGATTTGATTTTCTTTTATGTAGTAAAAATTTTTGGTTGTCTTTTCATGTAGTAATCTTCTAAATACAATTATATGTCTCATGTAGAGGAATCATAATTTTTTCTAAGTATCTTATAAATCAGTTAAAGGATGAGAGTAAAGGAAAAAAATTTAGTGGATTATATATGAAGTCAAAAACTACTTAAGAATAACTGATTTTTTCTCTTTGTGTTCAATTTCTAATTTCTGCTTTTCCCTAAACCCAACAATAGCTATCTATTTACAAGCCATTTATTCAATTAGACAAACTATTCCTATTATGCAGATAAGTTGCTAAAAAATTAAGCATAGGAGTCAATATTAATTTTACCAACTAACCTTCCTGGTCATTTATATGTTGTAGCAATGTGTAAAGAAAAAAAAATCTCTACTTGCTTAGGTATTTCAGAGTTGTAGAGAAGGACCTTTCTTATCTCACAGCAAAAATATGCATACATCATTTAGTAAAGATCACAGAAAGTGGTCCTTCAAAAGCTTTTGGAAATGTTTCATTCTTTCCTGTCATAAATATTTAGTAAACGTCTGTTAGCTAACAGGCACCAATTCAAGGCTAAGGTCATACTGGCATCATCATAAATCAAAACACGAAGATTGCAGGTAAGAAGTACAATAATTTCCATCTTGTTAAACTTACCATGTTGGAAAATGTCCTAGGTTAAAAGCTCATACTAACTTACCTTATCAAATAGTTGAAGTACTATACAGATTGTCTGTGTACATTATGAAACTTTTTTTCTGTTTGCTTTACATTGATTTCATGTGTCCCTTTCTGAATTTCTTTTAAAAAATGATAAATACATGCATCTCGCAAAGTAAGACTTTGAGAGAATGCCAGGAATCATGTGATGGAGGCTTTTTCACAAGGAAAAGAAAATGATACTTAGTGTGGTTGAGGACACTGCCTAGGAGGCCAGGAGTGGCCCAGGATGCACTGAGCTGTGGAGCACTCCAAGGAGAGACCAGTCAAAGGAGCAAGAGATGACAAGAGGTAACTGGCGGTTGTTGATGTTTTTGTATTTTAAGGAAGGGTCACAGGGTGTTCAGGGTCTCACTTCTAGATCAGATTTGTACTAATCTGCCTGTTTACAGCCTCCCCCGAGCTGGGATTACAGTCATGCACCACCACACCCTTTCCCATTTGCCATCTCAGCATACCCTGGGGGCAGGGCTTGCAGGCAGGCCCAGGAATCAAACCCCTGGCCCCTGCAACTGCTTGCAGATGCTTTAATCCTCTGAGTTATTCGGTTAGCCCTTAGGGTATAGTTTTTAAATCTTAAAAGTCCATATGGCATCTCCTCTCAGCCTTGGTGACTTTTTAAGCATACTTATCTAACTGTACCTCTAACTCCAAGTATCCCAATCACAAAGCCACTGATTTGGGGGCTAACTGTATGGTCAGTGCACTGCATCATGGGATACACAGCAGTACCCTTAGATTCTACTTAACAGAAGCCAGCCTGTTGACATTTTTTATGGCAACCAAAATTATTCTAGATATTACCTCACTCCTATTGGGCAAAAAAGAAAAACCTGTCTCAAAGCCAACATTCTGACCAAAATTAGATAATCTGTAGACATATAAAAGTTTTCTGTACTTGGTAGAGGAATAGAAGGAAGCAAAACTGGGTGCACAGTTGCACAACAAAATTTACTGAATTATTTGGAAACATTTTTTAGTTTATTATTGTTCTTTTTATCAGTTTTAAGATGATGTCTAAACACTAAATAGCGCTCCTCCATCCAGCCCGCGCCAGCCCAGCCCCAGAGACCGGCCAGAGACAGCGTGGCCCACTGCGCCATCCTCCTCCATCCTGCCCGCGCCCTCACCCGCCCAGCCCCAGAGACCTCCCGAGACAGCAACACCAACACCAGCAGTCTACTCGATCCCGCCCACGCCGCCCAGCCAGAGACACTGGCTGACTCCAGCGGCTTCCTGGATCCCGCGCCAAGCTCTTCCAGCGAGAGCGAATTTACAGGACTCACCAGGCTTCCCAGATCAGTGAGAGTGTGGTGAGTCTGAGGGAGAGCCTTTGGCTTCTTCCCACCAGCGCTACGTGGATCCCTGTCCCCAACACCTCCAAGCCAGTGACTGGCCTGAAGCCTCAGGACCCACTCACCAGCACCTCCCCGGATCCCCTGACCTAAAGCCCACTGATCGAGTGGGAATTTCCCTGACTCTCTGGGCATCAAAGGTCAGTAAGTGTAGAACTCCAGGCCCGCCGTGCCCGAGAGACATTTCCCAGGGATTACCTGTCCCCCCACCCACCGTGGCCCAGTGACAGCTCCAGGCACACTGTGCCAGAGAAACATTTCCAGGTGATTACCGGTCCCTTCCCACAGCCCCAGACCCAGTGCAGGTCGGCCTGAAGTGAGAACTCCAAGCCTGCCACACCGGAGGGACATTTCTCAGCAATCCTCGGTCCCACCCGGCGGCCTGAAATGCAGCACAGCTTGGCCTGTGAGTGAGGGCTCCAGGACCACTGCACCAGAGGGACCTTCCCCAGCCTTCTTGGGTTACGGCCTGTAGACCTGGACCCAGCACAAGCTGGCCGGCTCAGTACAGCCTACTCAGTGAATAAGATCATCCACTATCCTTTTGTGAGCCCAGAAGACCCACCAAAGCCCAGGCCCGCCCACCTGGGGAACGACCTGCCTGACACAGGAGGGCTGACCCTGGGAACCAACAGAGGGGCACCAAAGGAGCTGCAGCAGAAAAGGAACTGAACACAACAGCTAGACCCAGGATAGGCATACCTGGAAAATCTCAAACTTAATAGACTGGCACCTGAATCTCATAACAAGCTAAGGTTATAGCTGCACCAAAGCTCTACACCAAAGGTCAAAGGTCAGTGCTATGCAAAACGACAAAGAGAAGGGGAAAAATGCAATCCCAGACCTCAAGTCCATCAGGAAGGGCAGAGGACACTAGTTCAGCTGCAATGAATGAACTAACAGATACAGCAGCAAAGGAACAATAGCAGAAAGCTATAGAGGAAATAAAATGAGAAGTAATTCCCCAAATTAAAAAAGAAATATCTGAATACATAGTATCTGAAATAAAGAATGAATTCCAGAAACATTGGGTGGAAAAACGATGCTCACCCAGACCAAGTGCAGAGAGCACTATTGCAGCTGATATCTATGAATTAACAGCATCTGAAGCAAAGAAACAGCAGCAGAAAGATCATGAGGAACTCAAAGCAGAAATAAGTTCTGAAATTAAAAAGAACTTTTTGAAGTCACAGGATCTGAAATACCGAAACAAGTCCAGGAAACACAGAGAAAATCCAACTTGGAAGAAACACAGCAGAAAAAGAATTAATAACTAACTTTAAAGAAGACATGGATAAAAAAAATGAGGAGATCAGAAATATGATGGATTCCTTGAATGATCAATACAGAAAAGAAATAGAACACATGAAACACAGTCAAAGAGATATAGAAGAACTAAAAATATCAATCACAATTCTACAAAACCGTCTGAGTGAAAGCGAAGACAGAGTTTCAGATCTTAAAGATGCCAGAGCCGCTAGTGAAAAGGTGAAAAAGGATCTCTTCAAAACAACGAGAATGCAGGAAAAAATAATCCATTACCTGTAGGATGACGCCAGAATGAACAATGTGAGAATAATTGGTATCAACGAGAATGAAGGAGTCAATACAAATGACATAAAAAGAATGTGGGGAGATATAATAGCAGAAAACCTCCCAAATATGAGGAAACAATCCAACATTCAGGTCAGCGAAGCATACAGGACACTAAATAACCTCAACCCAAGTAGAAACACACCGAGACATATAATAGTTAAGATCACAGAAATCCAACACAAAAATAATATACTGAAAGCTGCAAGAGAGAAGAAGGAGCTCACATTGAAAGGAAAACCCATCAGAATTACAGCCAACTTCTCTACACAAACAATGAAGGCAAGGAGAGCATGGAGCAGAGTTCTTCAAGTCCTACACGAAAAAAGTTCTAGCCCAGACTACTATACCCTGCAAAACTCTCTTTCAAGTTTGATGGAGAAGTGAAATACTTCCATGATAAAGAACAACTAAAGAATTTCATGATGACAAAGCCATCCCTTCACAGGCTGCTGAAAGAGGTTCTAGAGAGAGACCATAACGACCAGAACTCCATGAAAGAGAATGGAAGGAACCCACTAAACAGGGCAGTCAATTAAATACAGGTTACAATGGAGTAAAAAATACCAGCTAAATATCATGACAAACATAAGTCAGCACATTTCAATTATAACCATAAATGTAAACGGACTCAATTCTCCAATTAAGAGAAATAGACTGGCACAGTGGATTAGGAAACAAAATCCAACAATATGCTGTATACAAGAAACACATTTGACACAAAAGGACATTCATAGGCTCAAAGTCAAAGGATGGAAAACAATACTACATGCCCCAGCACCTCAGAAAAAAGCAAGAGTAGCAATTCTGTTCTCAGACAGTCTCAACTTCAAACCAAGAATGATCAAATGGCACAAAGAAGGCCACTATATATTGGTCAGGGAAAAAATTCAATAGCAAGAAGTAACACTCATAAATATCTATGCACCAAACACAGGAGCACCCAACTATGTAAGACAAATCTTAAGGGACATGAAAAACTTAATGTCTAAAAATACAATCTTAACTGGAGATCTTAACACACCCTTATCTCAAAAAGATAGGTCAACCAGACAAAAAATTAGCAAGGAAGTAGCAGAAATGAATCAGAGCTTGGAAAAAATGGACCTGGTGGACATATACAGAGTGTTCCACCCAACCACAGCTGAATACACATTTTATTCAGCTGCACACGGGTCATTTTCCAAAATAGACCACATACTAGTCCAGAGGTCATGCCTAAGAATATGCAAGAAAATAGAAATTATCCCATGCATACTATCTGACCACAATGCAATGAAATTGGAAATAAATGACAAAAGAAACCAGAAAAACCCACTAAATTCATGGAAACTAAACACCCTACTCAGCAATCAATGGGTCGCAGAAAAAATTCAACAAGAAATTCAACAATATCTACAATTCAATGAAAATTCAAGTACAACTTATTGGAATTTATGGGATGTGATGAAAGCAGTTGTTAGAGGGAAAATAATAGTTATGAACTCACACTTTAGGAAAACAGAAAGGGAACAAATTAGCACCTTAATGTTGTACCTCCAACAACTAGAAAAAGAAGAGCGAACAAAACCCAGAGCACAAAGACAGGAAGAATTCATAAAGATTAGAGCAGAAATTAACTCAATTGAGATGAAGAAAACAGTTCAAAGAATCCACAAATCAAAAAGCTGGTTCTTTGAAAAACTAAAGTTGATAAGCCTCTTGCCAACGTCATCTAAAAGAGGCAAAAGAAAATTCAAATATAAGTGATAAGGAATGAAAAGGGTGAAATCACCACAGACCCAGTGGAAATGCAGAAGATTAGCAATAGTTACTTCAAGAATCTTTATGCTCACAGAATAGAAGACACAGAAGAAATGGACAGATTCCTCGAAAGGTACAAATTACCCAAACTGAATCAAGAAGATATTGCATCTCTCAATAAGCCGATAACAGCCAAAGAAATTCAGAATGTAATAAAAAGCCTACCGACAAAGAAAAGTCCAGGGCCTGATGGATTCAAAGCTGAATTCTACAAGGAATTTATAGAAGATATAATCCCCACACTCCACAAACTCTTCCATGAAGTTGAAAAGGAAAAAGTCCTCCCAAAATCATTTCTGGAGGCAAGTATAATAGTCATTCCAAAACCAGGTAAAGACACAACCAAAAAGGAGAACTACAGGCGAATCTCCCTTATGAACATAGATGCAAAAATACTCAACAAAATCCTGGCTAATAGAATACAGCAAATTATCAAGAAGATCATACACCACGACCAGGTAGAATTCATCCCAGGGATGCAAGGATGGTTCAATATTCAAAAATCTATAAATGTAATACATTATATTAGTAGACTGAAAGCTAAAAACCATATGATTATCTCAATTGATGCAGAGAAAGCCTTTGACAAAGGCTTTTATCTTAACTTGATAAAAGCCATGTATGACAACCCAAAAGCTCATATAATCCTAAATGGGTAAAAAATGAAACCTTTTACTCCTAAATCAGGTACAAGACAAGGATGTCCTCCATCACCCCTCCTATTCAATATAGTCCTGAAATCCTTAGCAACAGCCATTAGAAAAGAGGGAGAAATAAAGGGAATAAGAATAAGAAAAGAAGAAGTTAAATTATTACTATTTGCCGACGACATGATACTTTACTTGGAAGACCCCAAAAATTCCACCAAGAAACTACTAGAACTCATAGCGAAATTCAGTAGCATAGCAGGATACAAAATCAGTACTCAATAGTCAATAGCATTCCTCTATACAGATAACAAACACACTGAAAGGGAAACTATAGAAACAAGACCTTTCACAATAGCACCGTGGAAAATGAAATACCTTGGGATTCACTTAACCAAGGAAGTCAAAGATCTTTTCATGGAAAGTTACAGCACCCTAAGAAAAGAGATTATGGAGGATTTGAGAAAATAGAAAGATATTCCATGCTCCTGGATAGGAAGAACCAACATCATGAAGATGGCCATACTTCCAAAATTGCTGTACAGATTTAATGCAATCCCTATCAAACTGCCACCAACATACCACCCAGATATAGAGAAATCAATCCTAAAATTTATTTGGAACCACAAACGACCTAGAATAGCAAAGGCAATCTTGGCCAATCAAGACAAGGCAGGAAGCATCACAATTCCTGATTTGAAATTATACTACAAAGCCACTGTGATAAAAATCAACATGGTATTGGCCACAAAATAGACCTGAGGATCAGGGGAATAGATTAGAAGACACAGCGGCATCTAGGAAAACACTCAGCCATCTTATCTTCGACAAAGGGGCTACACAAGCTCACTGGAAGAAAGATAGCTTCTTTAACAAATGGTGCTGGAAAACATGGCTTTCTACATGCCGAAAACTGCAACTTGACCCAGCTCTATCATCATGCACTAAGGTAAAGTCAAAATGGTTTAAAGATCTAAATGTTAAAACAGAAACACTCAATCTCCTGGACGAGAAAGTAGGAGGAACTCTTAAAGACATAGGGGTAGGTAAAGAGTTCATGAACAAACATATATTCGCACAGGAAGCTCTTGAAAGAATCCACAAATGGGATCAACTCTTCTTAAGGAGCTTCTGCATGTCAAACGAAATTGTCAACAGAGTGAAAAAGACAACCCACAAACTTTGAAAAAATCCTAACTAATAAGCAATCAGACAGAGGACTACTGTCTAGAATTTATAAAGAACTAAGATATAACAGGGCCTTCAAATTTAAAGACCCAATTCAGAAATGGGCATCTGAGATATATACACACTTCTCAGAGGACCAAATTAAAGAAGCGAACAAATATATGAAAAAATGCTCCACATCGCTAGCCATTTGTGAAATGCAAATAAAACAACACTGAGATATCACCTCACTCAAGAAAGAATGGGTATCATAAGGAAATCAACCAACAATAAATGTTGAAGAGGTTGTGGGGAAAAGGGAACACTTATCCACTGCTGGTGGGAATGTAGACTGGTACAGCCATTGTGGAGGTCAGTGTGGAGACTCCTCAAAAGAGTAGGACTAGAAATCCCATTCAAGCCGGCTATCCCCCTACTGGGAATTTTCCCAAAGGATCTGGATACATTGTATCATAGAGATATATGTGTACCTATGTTTATAGCAGCGCAATGTGTGATAGCAAAATCTTGGAAACAACCAAGATGTCCATCACATGAGG